>BLSH010476910.1:606233-636426 GCA_018402905.1 Glandirana rugosa
ACACAGTTCTGATTTGTGTCTAGTGTTAGTGGCCAAGCAAATGATTTGTCATGTTGACTACACACTGGCTAGAGGGTCAAACATAACTGGTAGATGTTTATTAGGATCTGTGTCTCTGTGAGGGATAACCCGCAAAGTAGGAATTTATTACACATTCTCTATCTATAGCTATGTTGTAATACGTACATGTAAAGTACCCAGCAATCAGCTGATTCCGGGTGGCAATCCCAGCATTGCTGCTCTGCTGCCTGGGGACCGGCAGCGGACGGACCTCTGGCATCCTCTCCTCATTCAGCTCCCAGGAATCATCCCTTGCAACGCACATATTGTGCAAAATGCAACCGGCAAGGATGATCCTGGAAGCCTTCGAAGGAGGGTACAGTAGCTCCCCCCGAGCCTGGCCAAACAGAGAAACCAGGACTTGAGCAGGTCAGTAATAAGCTCAACAATGCCCCGGCTTCTCTGCAAGGCACTGTTATAGCTATGTTGTGGCTGGCTCTGGGAGTATCTGATTGGAGCCGTCGGCTGCTGACACAATCAGCGCAAACAGGGTGTGATTAACTAAATCTAAGCTGCTAGCACAAAATAAGTGTTTTCACTTCACTTAAATCAATATTAAACTAAATAAAAAGTGCAGCGCTATATTCAAAACATATAGACTTATACTAATGTTGTAATACGTACATGTAAAGTACCCAGCAATCAGCTGATTCCGGGTGGCAATCCCAGCATTGCTGCTCTGCTGCCTGGGGACCGGCAGCGGACGGACCTCTGGCATCCTCTCCTCATTCAGCTGCCAGGAATCATCCCTTGCAACGCACATATTGTGCAAAATGCAACCGGCAAGGATGATCCTGGAAGCCTTCGAAGGAGGGTACAGTAGCTCCCCCCGAGCCTGGCCAAACAGAGAAACCAGGACTTGAGCAGGTCAGTAATAAGCTCAACAATGCCCCGGCTTCTCTGCAAGGCACTGTTATAGCTATTTTGTGGCTGGCTCTGGGAGTATCTGATTGGAGCCGTCAGCTGCTGACACAATCAGCGCAAACAGGGTGTGATTAACTAAATCTAAGCTGCTAGCACAAAATAAGTGTTTTCACTTCACTTAAATCAATATTAAACTAAATAAAAAGCGCAGCGCTATATTCAAAACATATAGACTTATACTAAAGCTCTCATGAATAATGCAAAAATTACATAAATACTAATCATATGTCATAACAAGTGATCAATCCTTCCCAACATATATTCAATGCTAAATAAAGTGCAATAATAGTGCGTCACATATATCCCCATATATGGGCAAACAATAGTACAATGACCAAGTCCAGAAAAGCAATTCAGTTTGTGAAAAAAATTAGTTTTTTTGTGAAAAAAATTTAAGCAGTAAAGAAAAATATATTGCATCAACAGTCCATCACTTTTAATAAAGGAAAGTAGATCCATAAGTGGAAAGCGATGAGAGTGAAGACACCAATCGTGTTAAAGGAATAACATCACACGTGTCAAAATCGTATCCTTCACCAACTATATTGGCCTCTCACCTTAGAAAAATAGAAAGACGGCTTTTATCCCTCTTTGGGGTCTATTCTCCAAAACTCCAAAATGGAGGTCTACTGAAGAAGCCCTATAATTTGACGATACGCGTCTAGAGGGAGGAGCCGGCACTCGCACATCACTTTGCAGCTATTGAATCCATGCTTTCCCCAGCTTGCACGGCTTCACAGTGCTTCCTCTTGTAAGTGTGTTTTTATTGTTTTGGGGTGAGAATAAAAGCTGTTAAACTGAGAGCATTAGATCCTGTCCCTTTCTTTTCCATGCCTTAATGATTCATTTTGGAGTTTTGGAGACTGACTGAGAGGAACATGGATGGTTAATCCTTTGGTTGGAAGGAATGGAGATTTAGCCTGAGAGGCATATAAGCACATAGGAAGCCAGAATAGACTCCAACGAGGGATAAAAGCTGTCTTTCTATTTTGTTAAGGTGAGAGGCCAATATAGTTAGTGAAGGATAAGATTTTGACACGTGTGATGTGATTCCTTTAACACGAATGGTGTCTTCACTCTCAGCGCTTTCAACTTATGGATCTACTTTCTTTATTCATTTGCCTCTTAAAGGAGAAAAGTGATGGACTGTTGATGCAATATATTTTTCTTTACTGCTTAAACGTTTTTCACAAAAAAACACATTTTTTCACAAACTGAATTGCTTTTTCTGGACTTGGTCATTGTTTGTACTATTGTTTGCCCATATATGGGGATATGTGTTATGCACTATTATTGCACTTTATTTAGCATTGAATATATGTTGGGAAGGATTGATCACTTGTTATGACATATGCATATTCATGAGCACTTTAGTATAAGTCTATATGTTTTGAATATAGCGCTGCACTTTTTATTTGGTTTAATATACACACATTAGTCCTTCCCATCATGTGACCTTTGATGGCCATAAACTAAATGGGAGACAATGAAGAATGTATTGGCCCAACCTGGTCATCTGTGTGTCCCTAAAGCAGCCCAGACATTTCTTTGGTAACCTATCTTACACTATGTTTAGCCAAAACAAACATTGACTCATTCGTGCATCAAATAACTCATTGTTGATGTGGGAATACCATTGTAATAACTAATGTGTTCAGCTTGTGTGGAGTGGTAAAGCCTTTACAGCTTGGTGTACACCATGAATGTTGCTGGCTATAGACAACCTCTCTAATTTTCCTGGGATGAGCTGACAGGCTGGGTGCACACAAGCGGATTGAGATCTAGGCTTGCGTCCAACCAGTGTTGACATGGGGAGTACTTAAGCGCCAGTAAAGAAAACCTTCTCTTCTATGCTTTTGTAGATTCGCCATTGAAACTTTAGACAGGTGGTAGCATTGTTGGGATGTGAACCCAGGATGTGAAATATTTTTTTGTGAAAGTTAATGGAATATATAAACAAAAATGGTGTCTCTGGGATTGCAGCAGGTGAATTGCAAAAACAAAGGCCCAGCTTGACATGTACAACACTATGCCTATCCACCAGCTGAATTCATTATTGCCTGCAATTCTCCAGAGCTGTTAAATAAAAGGACTCCACCAAAATACCTTTATCATTTATATGAAGGTGTGCTGAAGAGGTTGTTTTTTTTTTTTTGTATGATTATATCTTATCATAATTTCTATGAGTATTAGTAAGACATTCCACTCCCCCCCCCCCCTCAAAAAAAATCACATTTATATTTATTTACATTTATTTTGACAGCAGCAACACAATTATGTACATTCATTTACTGGCATTAAAATATTCAACAGTATTTTGCAAAACATTTTAGAACTGGGTTCCAAGGGCCCTGCTTATGGAAGCTTACATTCTAAAATGGCTCTAAACCTTATAGTGAACCCAGCTTTACTTTCACAGTATATACCAGGAAAAACATTTCATAGTACAATTACTCTCACCACCCACCAACCCCCATCAAATTATTAGCTGCAAGATTATAGAAAAATACAAAACCGTCATTATTATTACAAAATAATATTTAAAAAGGCACATATTCAAACTATAACATGCGAATACCCACCACCCCAAATTCCACACACATACGTTGGTGTGTCAGGAAAGAAGAAGAACTCGTATTGCCGCACAAAGGAGCACAGTGCGCGGGCGCGTGCACGAAGGAACGGACGGCACGAACGTTTGTGCGCACGCGCGACCGGGAAGCGCGCACCCCCGTTCGTGATGATTCTTGGCGCCAAGAGGGCTATTTAAACAGGACTTTGACATGAGATCAATGCCGTTTGGTCTACAACGTTCCTGTGCATCCTGTTACCCGTTCTTCTGATTTACCTGCTCCTTGATTACCGGCTTGATTCTGACACTGCTACTTGCTGCCTGCCCTGAACCTTTGGCTTGTCCTGACGATTCTTCTGCCTGCTCCTTTGGTACTTCTCCGCCCGCCTGTTGATGACCCGGCTCCTGTCTGACGACCCCACTGCTAATACCTTCAGCTTCTGCTCGGTTTGACTGCTGCTTGTTCCAGTCTGTTCCAGCCTTCTCGTCCAGCATCATCCGCTTGGTTCAGCCCTGCAGAGTGAATTGGCAGCTGTTTCCCGGAGTGTCTCCTCTGCTCCAGCTCGCTGCAACACCTGCCCTGCCAGCAACCATCGCACCAGTGTTCCAGTCAAGCACTCGTGCCATCCTGCACTCTTGAGCTTCCTGTCTACCATATCAGGGGTTCCTGAGTCAGGGTTGTAAGAGAGGCTGTCCTCGGCTATCGCAGACTCCACCATCAGGTACGTGACATGGTGACTACGTTCTGCTGGAAGCTGCATTACTGTGTACATGATTAAACAATGAGTTCAAAGAGTAGAAGGTCAGCAGATGCTCCCAATGAATGCATGGTCAGACAGGAACAATGCACACAGCATTAAGAGCATGGCCACTTAAGCCCACTTTTGATGGACAAAATGCACAAGAATTTCAGCAATCAAAAAGCCCTAGTGGGGCGTTTGTCATTATGCACAATATCATTCCTTCTCCCCCAAAAATCACAGCAATTAACATAGCCTCTTCTCAGGCCAAACAAACCCCCACTACTGCAGTTCTTTATACTACATAGGTTGGATTGTTAGCACACCGACACACGCCCGATGGAAGTACACGCCCACCAGTGTCATTCAAACTGTCTCTTCATGTATGTCTAAAGTGATTGCACCTGATGAGCAGGAACACATAATATTTACAACTGTGTTAACCCTTGGCTCTGTGCATCAAATCTCCAACTACAAGCCAAAGATCTAAGTCTATTTGCATGCACATAAACAAAGCAACAGTTCTCTAAGCATATGAACCTGTGCAGTGTAAAACCTACAATGTGAAATGTCCAAGTTCCTGGGCATGATTAGTGCTAACAAAAATTAGCATCAGTCCCTGGCTGCAAGGAACTTCTAATCTAAAGTCCAAAATGAACTTTCTTACATTAGAGACAATTTAGACGGGAGCCAAATAAAATGCCAGCATGTCTTTGGATCGTGGCAAGAAACCCACACAGACACAAGGAGAACATATATACATCAATGCAAGCATTGGCATGTTGGGGATGTGAACCAACAACCCCAGTGCTGCTAGGCGGAAGTGCTAGCCACTTAGCCAGTGGGCAGTCTCACACATGCTGATGCATCTCTGTGGTGTGAACCAGCCCTAAGTCCCTAGCAATGTTTAGTGTCACAAGCAATATACAATATACAGTTGTGCTCATAAGTTTACATACCCTGGCAGAATTTGATTTCTTGGCCATTATGAATGATAACACAAAAACTTTTGGCTGAAGCCATTTATTATCAATCAACTGTGTTTACTCTTTTTAAATCATAATGACAATGGAGACTACCCAAATGACCCTGATCAAAAGTTTACATACCCCAGTTCTTAATACCGTGTATTACCCCCTTTAACATCAATGACAGCTTGAAGTCTTTTGTGGTATTTGTGGATGAGGCTCTTTATCTTCTCAGATGGCAAAGCTACCCATTCCTCTTGGCAAAAGAGTTCCTGTAAATTCTCGGGCTGTCTTGCATGAACTGCATGTTTGAGATCTCCCCAGAGTGCTCAATGATATTGAGGTCAGGAGACTGAGCTTGCCATTCCAGAACCTTCACTTTATTCTGCTGTAGCCAATGACAGGTCGACTTGGCCTTGTGTTTTGGATCATTGTCCTGTTGGAATGTCCAAGTACGTCCCATGCGCAGCTTCCTGGCTGATAAATGCAAATGTTCGTCCAGTATTTTTTGATAACATACTGCATTCATCCTGCCATCAATTTTGACCAAATTTCCTGTGCCTTTGTAGCTCACACATCCCCAAAACATCAGCAATCCACCACCGTGTTTCACAGTAGGCATGGTGTACCTTTCATCATAGGCCTTGTTGACTCATCTCCAAATGTAGCGTTTATGGTTGTGGCCAATGAGCTCAATTTTGGTCTCATCACTCCAAATGACTTTGTGCCAGAAGGTTTGGGGCTTGTCTCTGTGCTGTTTGGCATATTGTAAGTGGGATACTTTGTGGCATTTGCGTAGCAATGACTTTGTTCTGGCGACTCGACCATGCAGCACATCTTTCTTCAAGTGCCTCCTTCTTGTGCATTTTGAAACAATCACACCACATGTTTTCAGAGAGTCCTGTATTTCACCTGAAGTTATTTGTGGGTTTTTATTTTCATCCTGAACAATTTTTCTGGCAGTTGCGGCTGAAATTTTAGTTGGTCTATCTGACCATGGTTTGGTTTCAACAGAACCCCTCATTTTCCACTTCTTGATTAGAGTATGATCATTGCTGATTGGCATTCTCAATTCCTTCCGCAGATCCTTTGACAATTCTTTTGCTTTCCCCGTGACTCAGAATCCAGAAGTGTCAGTGCAGCATGGATGAAAGATGCAAGGGTCTGTTAGGAGTCCAGAAACTCATTGACCTTTTATACACACACACACTAATTACAAGCAAACAGAACACAGGTGAGGGTGGTTACCGTTAATAGCCATTTAAACCCCTTTGTGCCAAACTGTCTGCATGTTATCAGGCCAAAATCACCAGGGTATGTAAACTTTTGATCAGGGTCATTTGGGTAGTTTATGTTGTCATTATTATTTAAAAAGAGCAAACACAGTTGATTGATAATAAATGGCTTCAGCCAAACACTAACCATGAGTGAAAGAAATGTTTTTGTGTTATCATTCATATTCTCTGAAAAATAGCCAAGAAATCATAAATTCGGACAGGGTATGTAAACTTATGAGCACAACTGTATTGTCCTAAGTATTGGGATGCCTGCTTTTACACGCACATGAACTTTAATGGCATCCCAGTCTTAGTCCATAGGGTTTAAATTTGATTTAGCCCACCCTTTGCAGCTTGAACAGCTTCAACTCTTCTGGGAAGGCTGTCAACAAGGTTTAGGAGTGTGTCTAGAGGAATGTTTGACCATTTTTTCCAAAGCACTTTTGTGAGGTCAGGCACTGACGTTGGACAAGAAGGCCTGTCTCGCAGTCTCCGCTATAATTCTTTACCAAAGTTGTTCTGTTGGGTTGATGTGCATGCCAGTAAAGTTCCTCCACCCCCAACTCGCTCATCCATTTCTTTATGGACCTTGCTTTGTGCACTGGTCTAAAACATTTGGTGGAGGGGAGGGGGGGGGTTATGGTGTGGGGTTGTTTTTCAGGGTTTGAGCTTGGCCTCTTAGTTCCAGTTAAGGGAACTTTTAGGGCTTCAGCATACCAAGACATTCTGGCCCCTTCCTGTTCCAACACGACTGCACACCAGCGTACAAAACAAGGTCCATAAAGACATGGATGAGGGAGCTTGGGGTGGAGGAACTTGACTGGCCTGCATAGAGTCCTGACCTCAACATGATAGAGCACCTTTGGGATGAATTAGAGCAGAGACTGCGAGGCAGGCCTACTCATCCAACATCAGGGCCTGACCTCACAAATGTGCTTCTGGAAGAATGGTCAATCATCCCCATAGACACACTCCTAAACCTTGTTGACAGCCTTCCCAAAAGAGTTGAAGCTGTTTAGCTGCAAAGGGTGGGCCAAATCAAATTTGAACCCTATGGACTAAGACTGGGATGCCATTAAAGTTCATGTGCATGTAAAGGCTGGCATCCTAATACTTGTGGCAAGATAGTGTATCTGTCAAGATTTGCAATGGTGGAACCCTCCTCCACATAAATACTACATTTAAATTTGTGGAAGGACTTAAAGCGATTGTCTACCCAAAAAGTAATTTTTACCTACAGGTAAGCCTATAATAAGGCTTACCTGTAGGTAAAATGAATATCTCCTAAACCTGTATGGTTTAGGAGAGATTCCATTTGCAATGCAGCCGCTGCCGTCACGGCGCATGCGCATTGATAGCCCAGCGAAGGTCCGATACAGAGAGACGGACCCTTCCGGAAAGTCCGCCGTAAAGACGGGCTCCGGCGCGCACGCACGGGAATGGCGTCTCGTTACTCCGGCCACTCACAGCACCGGAGCCGTGAACCCGGAAGAAGCCACACAGGGAAGATGTCTGCTCAGTCTGCAGGGACCGGCAGCCCTGCGGGAGCTTCGTTCTAAGGTGAGTATTTCATAATGAGCTAGTATGCGGTGCATACTAGCTCATTATGCCTTTGCCTTGCAGGTTATTGTTTTTTTGTTTTTTTTTACCTTGGGTAGACAACCGCTTTCAGTTAGGAGTTATGTTTAACAACAGAGGGAGAACAGACAACTTCTCTACAGGATGTGGCATGTTTGGGATATGAACCAAGGACCCCAGTGCTGCTAAGCAGAAGTGCTAACCCTTTAGCCACTGTGCTGCCATATGCAAGGAGCCTCTATCTCTGTGGTGTCAAACAGTCCTAAGTCCCAGGGGTGCAATAAGTTAATCAATACAGATGTACTGTGGAAGTCCAGTGAGCCGTTGAACAACATGTTAATGTGATATGCCATCTGTTTTGAAGGCTGGGTATGGCTGATTACTGTCAGCATGCTGCTATAGAACCATCTCTAATTTTGGGGCTTTTTGCTTGGTAAGAGGCTGCAATTAGTGCTGGTGTGGAATTCACAAGGCTGATTATTGTCCTTGCCCATGGAAAACATATGGCATGATTTGCAATGGTGGTGGAACCCTCCTGCACATAAATAAAACATTTCTTTGGACATATACCTGTAGGTGGTGGAATGACATCAGTCAGGAGTATTTTTTCTTCATTTATTCTGTGATATTAAATGTTTCTTCATGTGTGAGTGTAGAATAGTGATGTTACTCTCTGAATTTTGGGAATGACATTTTGATTTAAATTTATGACGTTGGTACACATGACATTTTTGTGTGAAAATTATGATCATTTGGAAATACTAATCAACACACACACAATTGTTACTCATTTTAAATTTGAATCAGCAAAAGTATTGTGTGTGGTTTGTGAAGACAGCTGTGGGAGTTTCGGTTTAGATTTATGTTAGATGGAGAGCAGCAAGTGAGAGAGAATAATATATTTTCCAAAAACGTGAAAACATTACACATTACTAGCATTCTTAACAAGAAAAAGGAATTAGAAGCAACATAAAAAACCCAGCGAGGACAATTTATTTTAGGAATTAAACTGTATTTTTGTGTTGAATTAACAGTTGTACAATTAGAATCAATGAAATTCAATCAATCAAACTTGATTTTTTTGCAAATTCACTATAGTGCTTGGTTAAAACTGAATGTAAGTAGGATTGTGATTATTTTTCTTGCCTGAGCATGCGTACTTGTGCTGGTACATAGTTGTAGAAAGAGGGAGAATGTATCTCTTCTCAGACTTTCAATTATATTTCTGTTTGCACATCAATTTTTTAAGCAGATTAAAAGCAGATCATCTTCAAACAACATACCACATGTTTAAAAAGCATTTAGGCTATCATGTCATGATCTAAACATTATTTCCATGCGCAATTCCAGGGCTTCTACCATGACTACTGACTTAGATGGTCGCTGTTGTCTGTGACTTATAGTGAATTCGCTTTTGTGACTACTTTTTCGGGAGTGCTATAGTGAATTCAGTTTTCACGTAAAATTACCTGGTTTTAGACGATTATGACCATGCATTCGCATATTCACTGACTATGCGTTATAGTGAATTAGGCCCTACTGTGACACTGATGGCATGGTGACACTATAGCATTTATTGCACAGTGACACTGATGGCACTGATGACACTGTGGGCACTGATGGCACTGTGACACTGATGGACACTGGGCAGTGTTTCAGCAGTGTAATAACTGAAGCTGTAACTGTAATAAATTGTAGCAAGCTCACAATCTCAAAGGATCTATCCTTCTCTCACACGTGGTCTCTGTGTGAGGGAAGGAGAGCAGTCAATGAGAGATGATCTCATATGTTTACATTTGAGATCACCTGTAATTGGACATGGCAATCACATGGTAAATGGCCTATGTGATTGGCCATTTACTACGATCTGTGATTGTCTGTGTCCAAGGGACACAGCCATCACAGTTTTTCCCCGATACACGCCCAAGGTGGAGCGTGGGGAGGGTGTTTCCAAGAGGACATCAATAGACATGGAAAGTGGTTAAAAAAGGGCAGATATGTATATTTGGGAACCAGGGGCTAGCCAGTCCAACATCGATAGTATGTAAACTGTTGGAGAGGATAATAAGGGACAATATCCTAAAATTTTCACATGAATACAATATCATTAATGGTAATTAGCATAGATTTATGAAAGATCATTCTTGCCAAACCAATCTGTCAACATTCTGTGAGGAAGTGAGCTGCCATCTAGATAAAGGAAGGCCTGTGGATGTTGTGTATTTGGTTTTTGCAAAAGCATTTGGTATAGTCTCCTATAAAAGTTTACTTTACAAATTGAGGTCTTTCGGGTATGTTCCTGCATAGAAAACTGGTTACAGGGATGCGTTTAAAGGGTAGTGATAAATCAAGAACGCTCAGAATGTTCTGGTGTGGAAAGTGGCATGCCCCAAGGCTCTGTCCTGGGACCAATTCTGTTTAATTTATTCTTAAATATATAGAAGTTAGCATAAATTTCTCAACCGCAGTGTTTGCTGACAATACAAAGCTAAGCAGAGCAATAACTTTAAAGCAGGATATATAAACATTACAAGAATATTTCAATAAAATAAAGGGGTAGGCAACTACATGGAAACTGATGTTTAATGTTGAAAAATGTAAACTAAAGCCCTTGGGGCTAAACATATAAATGTAAGTTACTCACTATGGGGAAAACCTTTGGGGGAGTCCAGGACGAGACAAATCTAAGGGAATCCAGGATGGAACAAGATCTGGGGGTCCTAGTAGATCACAGGCTTAGCAGTGGCACACAATGCCAAACTGCAACAAGCAAAGTAAGCAGAATATTGGCATGCATTAAAAAGGGTATTTACTCAAGAGACAAAACAATAATTCTACCACTGTACAAAATGCTGACTGGGGGGACTGGAGGACCTCAGTTACTAGGAACAACTGCGAGCATTAAACATATTCTCCCTGGACAAAAGACGCTTGAGAGGAGATATGATTTCAATATACAAATACCTAAATAGTGATAATTCTATCATAGGGAAAAAACGATTCCGTTTCAGGGAGGTTAAGAAGACACACGGCCACTCAATGAAATTGGAGGAGAAGCAATTTAAAGTGGAGTTCCACCCAGAAATTTATTTTTACATCATTCCAGTCCTTTGCCTATATAGACTTGTCTTTGAAGGAAAAAAAAAAATTTTTACTCACCCTAAGTCGCATGTTGCTAGGTGGTCCCTGTATTCTGCCCCCTTTTGGTCCTAGGCTCTTCTCCTGACTTCCTGCTTTGCCTGGCTTCCTTGGAGATGTGACTAATCGTTTCCCAGGAGTCAGTGGGCTTCCCTGTACTGTAAAATCTTGTTATTTTCAGACAGGAAATTACGCGATTTAAGGCGGACCGAGATTGAGGAGTGCATGATGATTACCCACCATGCACTTCTTTCAGGAAGAGATGCCAGGAGACTACGGATGGGCTTCAGTTGCCCTTGTCTAAAATGGAAAAGTCTAGCAGTGAGAGAAACAAAATTGTGAGTAAAAAATACATGTAATTACTAGGTGGTTTTAAAGTAAGGAAACAAAAGTTTATATCTATTTAGTATTAAAAGAGTGTATGCCAAAAAAAAAAGGTTTTCTGTGTATGAGTTCTTTACTGTCAGAACACTAAGGATGTAGAACTCCCTTTCAAAATCAGTGGTGTTAGCAGGAAATGTCTATAGTTTCAAAAAAAACTTAGATGGGCATCTTAGCGAACACAGTACACAGGGATATGAGAAATGGTATTGACATAAACACACACACACACTCCTACACCAGTTGAACTGATCTTTTTATTTAACCTTACTAACTATGTAACTATGAAATTTGTTGTACTGTATACTGTTTATTTATGTAGGCATGTATAGTAAAAATGTTATATTCTTTTATTAGATACAATACCGGGAAGACAGTGTATGGCCTCTTGCTTTTTTCTTCTGCGCCAGTTTGATGATGTCTTGATCTATCTTAACTCTATTAAGGTTAGTCCTGATGTTGTGTTACAGTATATATACATGGGCAGTAGTTAAAGTACTTTGTTTGCACAGCCGTGTTTAGATGGTGATAATCCGTGTTGTCAACCTACCATATTGAAATTTACTAACACAGCACCCAAAATTTACTGTCACAGCCAAGTTTTTACTGGCATTTCCAAAAGTTACAAAATTACAGTTTTAAGTGCAAATCTCAGTATTTAGGCTACAAACAAGTACACTATGCAATTAGCAATATGATTTAAGGTATATATTAAGGCATAAAATATATTTCTTATTTAATTTTCAATATAGTAAGTCGCTCAGTTTATAGAATGGGCAGGCACACACACATGAAATTGACTCTCACAGTGACACTGACAGCAGTGTACAGCAGCACAGATGATGACACCTCACTCACACGACACGTCCCCTCCTGAGTCACAGTGACAGTCTCTCTCCATGTCAGGTGGTCCCTTCAGTCCACTCCTGTCCAAACAGCAGTGACTGTCCTGCTCCTGACTGGCTTTGCTCCTGTCCCTCAGACCCGCACACGAGGCACAGATGGCCTCGGCCGGCTCTGAACCGGAACTGTGCATGCAAAGTTTTGAGCCAAGCGTCACAGCCATATTTTTAACTGCCAATGTTTTACTGTCATTTACTGGCAAGAAAAAAGTGCCTGTTTTTTACTGGCTGCCAATAAAAATGCTGACGGTTGGTAGCACTGGTAAGAATCATAGAAGAGATGCAGTTTCAATAAATTTATTTAAAAAGAATATTAAACAAGAACTCTGATAAAATGGCATACATTGAATACTTTTTAAATATTCTGATAAAACAGATATATGAATTAAAGGAGAATTCAGCTTTTTTCAAAAAATTATACATGTATAATGCAAAGCATTGCAGTTGCAATCGGTGGATCATAGGTGCAATGCTCAGGCCCCCACACACTCTTCCTTCAGCTCAGGTCCATACTGAGATATGGACCTTCAGCTACGGAGCTGAAGGAAGGACTACAAGTGCAGTAACATTACCATACTTGGGCACCATTAAGAACTACAGTTCCTCTGCTGCAGTTTTTTTATTCACAATTCACTGTGAAAGAATGACATGGCTGTATGGACAGAGCCACACATAGTCACACCAAATTCAAATTTGACAGCAGTTGGCTGGGAAAAGAACCCCCAGGTCTTGTGAATGGGAGGCTGGTTTGAGGGTGGGGGCTGTGGACTCTGACTATGTTTCATGCCAAATAGAAAATATGTGTAAAATAACTCTGTGCTAAGGTATAAAATAAAATGAATCACAAATACTGTAAGTGCAGCTGCTGTACACAGAGGGATATCACCTGAAAAAAGGAAAAATGTATACATTTACAGCGCTAGAAAATATGCGTACCAATTGTAAATACAGTGATTAAAAATTCCAAATAAAAAGCTGATAGTGAAAAAATTCATGTGCAAATAAGTCCATCACAAGTGCCCTTGTGCTTTAGGTGCTTGAAAATTATCCAAATTGCTCTGGGTTATGAGTCTCGCAGACGTCACTTCTGGTTATCGTGGAACTCATGCTGGCTAGCGGCGTTCGTATTGTTTTCTCTCCTGCTGTTTTATATTCGAAATCTTGCATTAGAGGAATAAATCATCCATTTTAACAGTACTTCTTCTTCCTCTCTGTTCGGAATTATGATGTGCATATTGGAAAATGCCTGAGACCTTGGCTCGCCATATAGGAATATTGATTCCAAAAGCAGGTAGGGACGCATAAGGGGTGTGATACTCCATATCACTTTTGAAGCATGGAGCACTTTGGATAATTTTCAAGCACCTAAAGCACAAGAGCACTTTTAATGGACTTATTTGCACATTAATTTTTTCACTATCCACTTTATATTTGGAATTTTTAATCACTGTATTTACAATTGGTACACATATTTGCTAGAGCTCTAAATGTATACATTTTTCCTTATGTTTCATGCCATACCCTAAATAAGAGTGTAACATGAAACTTAGGTAGTTCGAAAATTACCATTGTGCCCCCTGTCCTTGCAATTGAAGAGAAGGTAAAATGCAGTCCAAAACATGGTTCATGCTAATTGGTAACACAGCTTACCCAGAGCAAAGTAGAGTTACTAATGTATTATAACAGCATTACTGGTCAGCCATGATAACTAAGAAAGATCAACCATAATGTACATGTCAGCCTTGGATTTTTTGTTCAGTGGTGGCACATCTTTCAAGGCAATTGATGTGTATGCAACAGGTTTGTTTTTTTCTACTGGCAAAAGTGTACCTGTGTGGTTTAAGAGTTTAAGAGCATACCCTTGCCTTATAGTGCTAACTCACTAATTCTCTTACAGTCCGTATTAAAACTTATATATTTAAACATGAATCTATTATACATAAAACACATTTACAGTGTTTCTTTTCCAAAGTTTCTCTTCCAAAGTTCCAACACATAACATTATAATTCCTGTTTCCACAGACACACCACTTGACATAAATTCATGTTGTCATAGATATGGTTATATCTTGAATACCAATGTGTCACAATACCACCATCATCATGAAATTCACCAAAAAGATATGAATCTTTTGTAAATCACAGATGTGATAAACTAGGAGCAAATTGACAACATTTTCTCTGTACTCCACCTGCTGCAATGTATCCAAGAGATAAATACACAATATTGTCAAAAGTATAAAAATAAATGTTTGACCATCCTCCCGGAAGCACATTTGTTAGGTCATGCACTGATGTTGGACGATAAGTCTCTGCTCTAATTCAAAAGGTTTTCTATTGGGTTGAGATCAGGACTCTGTGCAGACCAGTCAAGTTCCTCCACCCCAAACTCACTCATCCATGTCTTTATGGACCTTGCTTTGTGCACTGGTGCGCAGTCATGTTGGAACAGGAAGGAGCCATCCCCAACCTGTTGGGAGCATGAAGTTGTCCAAAATGTCTTGGTATAATACCTCAACCCAATAGAACACTTTTGGGATGAATTAGAGTGGAGACTGTGAGCCTGGCCTTCTCGCTCAACATCAGTGCCTGACCTCACAAATGCGCTTCTGGAAGAATGATGAAACATTCCCATAGACACATTCCTAAACCTTATGGACAGCCTTCCCAGAAGAGTTGAAGCTGTTATAGCTGCAAAGGGTGGGCCAACTCAATATTGAACCCTACGGACTAAGACGGGATGCCATTAAAGTTCATGTGTGTGTAAAGGTAGGCATAATATTGTATCATAATACTTTTGACAGTATTGTGTATATAAGAGCATGGCTTAGTATAAAACTGTATCTTTATTAAAATTTCATAAACTATAAAAAGAGATTCTCATTTTCGTGTGCTAAACTCACACAACATATGTTCAGTAGAAATTGAACTGAGCTCTAGAAACTTCCAAAGGCAACCCCCACGTGGCTTGCGTATACGGCATGATGAAGGAACAGTAGTTCCTCTATTGAGTATCCATGGTTGCAGTAAAAAAAAAAAATCAAATCATCCGTGGCCTGCCTTAGTTTATAGTACTATAAACCAATGCAGTAGTACTCATTATAGATGCAGTTCTTCCAGATTTTGTTAAATTGGCCCTTTGGAATGAATGTGAGTCGGAGCCACTATCCTCACATAATATCTAGAAGCAGTAATGGTAATTTTGCATGTTACGTTTGCTTATTTGTAATCCATTGTAAACACCTTTTGTCACGTGTTTTGTTGTGGACTCTGTCTCGCATCTTTGGATAAATAAAAGATATGAAAAAAAAAATTGGCTCTTTGGTAAATTATTATTAAACAAGATTTATATAGCACCAACAGTTTGCGCAGCGCTTTACAATATAAAGGGATATAATACAGTTACAATACAATAAAATATAAGAGGGTTAAGAGGGCCCTGCTCATAAGAGCTTACAGTCCAATAGGGTGGGGCAAATGGTACAAAAGTTTACAACTGTGGGGGAAGAGCTGTTAGAAGTTATAAAAGTTCCATTAGTTGGAGGTGTGATCGCCTAAAGACAGCCGGGATGACCCTTTTACCTGTCCTTTTAAAAGCTGTACATGAGACAGCACATACTGGCATTCTACCAGACTCTATGCAAGAAGCTATTGTAATTGTGATTCCTAAGCCAGGCAAAAGATAAGCTCTTGCCAGATTCTTATCGCCCTATATCTTTGCTGAACACGGACGCAAAACTTCTAGCTAATAGGTTCTCTAAAGTCATCAGCAAGCTAATACACCCTGACCAATCGGGGTTTATATATAGATCCACGGCCCATAATATTAGACGCCTCTTTCTTAATTTACAGATACCTGTGGATAACCCGAGAGGTAGGGTCATTCTTTCCTTAGATGCGGCCAAAGCCTTTGATAGCATGGAGGGGCCCTACCTCTGGGAAATTCTTTCGAGATTTGGGTTGGGTCCCGGATTCTTTATTCAGCCCCTTGGGCTCAAAATAGTGTCAATAAGGATATCTCTCCCTCCTTCCCCTTATATAGGGGCATGCAGCAAGGATGCCCACTATCTCCCCTCCTCTTCACGCGATTGAGCCTTTGGCTGTCAGGACCTGTGTTACTGCTTGGCTCACCTGCAGGGGACACTGTTGCTTTCTGCACCTAAGGGTGTAGTTCTGGTAGCCACCAGTGGGTGTCTCCCAGCAGATGGACACATAGTTAATCAGGTTGCACCTGTTATGGTCTGCTGGGAGTATATAAACACGCCCTTCATTGGGGTTCAGGGCTTCAGTATTGTTTTCTGCAAGCCATGTTCCTGCCTGAGCCTAGGGTTGGCACATCATCCCTTTAATCCAGGATACATCTTAATTACACAGGTTCTGTTGCTGATTAAGGTGGTAATTAAACTCACTTAGTGCCTTATCTGCATTAAATTAGCCTCAGAACCTGTGTAATTCATATGTGTCCTGGATTAAAGGGATGATGTGGCAACCCTACCTGAGCCTGATCTGTCTCTTGAATCCTTGATCCTGTTCCTGAGTGCTGTCCCCTGTGACCTCCTTTCTGCTGCAGCTGCTGATTTGTCCTTGAATCCTTGTTCCTGATACGGAGTCCTGTCCCCTGTGACCTGCTTCCTGCTGCTGGCTTCTGTTCCTTTTGTCTCCCGTCTCTGCCGGTATTCTTATGTGTGTTCCCTTATTTGTAAATAGTTAGTTAGGGCATTTGATGGGGTTTCTGTGTTTCTACTACTTTACACCTTGCTTGTTTATTGTTACTGATGCTGGTTTTGTATGTGTGTCATTTTCATATTAAACATATTTTTCACTTATCCACATGTCCTGAATCTAATTTCTTCATGTGCAGCTAATTGATCTGTTTACCCTTACTGGATGCTTGTATCCTGACATAATACTGAAGCCATACTATCAGATCGACTGCACCTGGGACCTTAGGCTTTGGCATTTGTTATTTGGTGCAAGATGCAGTTTGAGGAGGTTGTATATTTTGCCGTGCTTATAGAAGAAGACAGGGAATATTGCTGCCAAATCTTGAAAAAGCAGACTAGGGAACAATTGCTGGAATATATCCGTCTGGCTCATTCTCTGGTGGATCAAGGCAGCTGTTTGAGGAAATTCAGCCCCTCATTAAGATCTTTGCGGAGTTGGCTTTGTCTAGCACCCCTACTGGCCATGTTGATTACTCTCCTCCCTTTAATGTTTCTCAGGTAGGATCTCTTGTGTGGCTATTAGTGGATGATAAAACCTATTTTTGGAGCATTACTCTGTATTTTCACAAGAGGTGCTGGTGGATTGTATTAATGCAGTACACTCTTTAGTTAGACGAGGGGATTGTGAATTGATGTTTGTTCAGCCCTTGCTCCAAACTTGGGCGGATCTTTCCTCCTTCATACCAGTGATCCTGATGGCCCAGCCTGTTGTTCTGGTGCCTGCTGCTGTGCCTACTGTTTTGGTTTCCGCTGCTGTGCCTACTGTTCCTGTGCCCGCTGTCCAGCCTGCTGTTCTGGTGCCTGCAGCCCAGCCTGCTGTTCAGGTGCCTGCTGCCATGCTTGCTGCCCAGCCTGCTGTTCCAATGCCCGCTGCCCAGCCTGCTGTTCTGGTGCCCGCTGCTATGCCTGCTCTCCAGCCTGCTGTTCCGGTGCCCACTACCATGCCTGCTGCTCAGCCTGCTGCCATGCCTGCTGTTCCGGTGCCCACTGCCATGCCTGCTGTCCTGCCTGATGACCTGGTACTCGCTGATGACCCGGTGCTTGCTGTTCCGGTGCGCGCTCTCCAGCCTACTGTTCCGGTGCCCGCTCGCTGTCCAGCCTGCTGTTCCGGTGCCCGATACTCAGCTTGATGACCAGATGCCCAATGCCCAGCCTGATGATCCCGTTCTCAATGCCCAACCTGATGATCCAGTTCTTGATTCCCAGCCTGATGATCCTGTTCCTGATGCCCACTTGCCGATCCGGTAACCGCAAACCAACCAGATAATCTGGTGGTGGCTGCCCAGCCTGATGACCCGATGCCTTCTACTTAGCCTGATGACCCAGTGCCCGTTGCCCAGCCTGATGATCCGGTGCTTGCTGATGACCCGGTACCTGCTGCCCCGCCTGATGATCCAGTGCCTGCTGCTCCAGTACCTGATTACCCTGTTCCCACTGATCCAGTGCCTGGTGTCCCGGTGCCCGCTGATCCAGTGCCGGGTGACTTGGTGCCCGCTGATCCAGTGCCTGATGACCTGGTGCCCACTGATCCAGTGCCTGATGACCTGGAGCCTGCTGATCCAGTGCCTGATGACTCGGTGCCCGCTGATCCAGTGTCTGCTGCTCCAGTACCTGATGACCCTGTTCCCGCTGATCCAGTGCCTGATGTCCTGGTGCCCACTGATCCAGTGCCTGATGACCCGGTGCCCACTGATCCAGTGCTCGCTCATCCAGTGCCTGATGACCCGGTGCCCGTTGATCCAGAGCCTGATGACCCGGTGCCCGCTGATCCAATGCTCGCTGATCCAGTGCCTGATGAACGGGTGCCCGCTGATCCAGTGCCTGATGACCCGGTGCCTGCTGATCCAGTGCCTGATGACCCTGTGCCTGCTGATCCAGTGCCTGATGACCCGGTGCCTGCTGATCCAGTGCTCGCTCATCCAGTGCCTGATGACCCGGTGCCTGCTGATCCAGGGCCTAATGACCCGATGCCTACTGATCCAATGCTCGCTGATCCAGTGCCTGATGACCCTGTGCCCGCTGATACAGTACCTGCTGACCCAGTGCCCACTGATCCAGTGCCTGATGACCCTGTACCCGCTGATCCTCTGCCTGATGACCCGGTGCCCGCTGATCCAGTGCTCGATGATCCCATGCCTGATGGCCCTGTGCCCGCTGATCCAGTGCCTGATAACCCGGTGCCAACTGATCCAGTGCCTGATGACCCTGTACCTGCTGATCCAGTGCCTGATGACCCTGTACCTGCTGATCCAGTGCCTGATGACCCTGTGTCCGCTGATCCAGTTCCTGATGACACAGTGTCCGCTGATCCCGTGCCTGATGACCCTGAACCCGCTGATCCACTGCCTGATGACCCTGTGCCTGCTGATCCACTGCCTGTTGATGCTTTCCAGTCTGATGCCCAGGTTGCCACTGATTTTACCCTGCTTGATGCCCAGACTAACTCTGATGCCCCTGTGTGCGCACCCACATGGACTGTCAAGTCAAGGGCAAAATGGAGCATCCGGAAATGGCTCCTTAAGGGGGAATACTGTCAGGACCTGTGTTACTGCTTGGCTCACCTGCAGGTGGCACTGTTGTTTTCTGCACCTAAGGGTTTAGTTCTGGTGGTCACCAGAGGGTGTCCCGAGCAAATGGACACACAGTTAGTCAGGTTGCACCTGTTATGGTCTGCTAGGAGTATACAAGCCCGCCCTTCACTGGGGTTCAGGGCTTCAGTATAGTTTTCTGCAAGCCGTGTTCCTGCCTGAGCCTGGTCTGTTCCTTGAATCTTTGATCCTGTTCCGGAGTCCTGTCCCCTGTGACCTGCTTTCTGCTGCTGCTGATTTGTCCTTGAATCCTTGATCCCGACCCAGAGTCATATCCCCTGTGACCTGCTTTCTGCTGCTGCTGGCTTCTATTCCTTTTGTCTCCTGTCTCTGCCGGTATTCTTATGTGTGATCCCTTATTTGTAAATAGGGCATTTGATGGGGTTTCTGTGTTTCTACTACTTTCCACCTGGTTTTGGATGTGTGTCATTTTCATAATAAACATATTTTTCACTTATCCATATGGCCTGATTTCTTTAGGTGCAGCCAATTGATCTGTTTACCCTTACTGGATGCTTGTACATTGGCTATCTTGATTCGCAATACTCCTTCAATCGTTGGTTTTTGCAGAAGTGGTTGGAGGAGAAAATATCCCTCTATGCTGATGACACTCTATTATATTTAGGAGATGTGGTTGGCTCATTGCAGACTCTGATGCAGATCATTACCATGTTTGGTGCTTTCTCAGGATTTAGCATTAACTGGGACAAATCTATTCTTATGCCAATAGATCTCTTGATTGCTCCACTACCGGTTGATGCTCTACAGATACCAATAGCCAGGCAATATAGGCTTTCCAGGTGCGATGATAAATCTTGCGCGAAGTACACTTGCGCGCTTTAAGCATGGTAGGGATCACGGAGTCAGCGACACCCCTATCCCCCAACACCTGGGACTCAATAGCCAAGCCGTCAAAGCCAGGGAGGGTAAAGCAGGGTGCAAGATGGGTCCCTGAGACAGCAGATCTTCACGCAGCAGAAGACGCCAAGGAACATCTGCCACCATTCGCACCACGTCGGCGTACCAAGGGCTGAATGGACTGTCTGAATCACCTCCGCTTCTACCCTGCGCAGTAGTCGTGGTAGAAGCTTGATGGGATGGAAGGCGCACAGGAGCCGACACCGGCCCCCAGGCGCCACCAACGCGTCCGTGGCGGCCGCCAGCGGGTCTCTCATCCTGCACACGAACGCCAGCACTGAAGGACCCGAGGCCAGACCGAAGGGAAGTGCCACGAATTGGTAATGTAGATCTCCCACCACAAAGCGCAGGAAGCGATGGTGCCGGAGACAAATGGGAACATGGAGGTACGCATCCCTGATATCCAGAGATGCCATGAAATTCCCTTGGTGTAGGGCGGCCACGGCCGAACGAACAGATTCCATTCTGAATTTTCGCACCTTCACAAAGTGGTTTAGTGCTTTTAGGTCCAGAACTGGCCTGACCCCACCTTTTTTGTGCACCACAAATAGGTTTGAATAGAAACCGCGGAACCTTTCCAGCGGAGGTACCGGCACAATCACCCCTTGTTCGGAAAGCGTCTGAACAGCCCCTAGGAGAGCCTCTCGACGTCCCTGACGGAGTATCATGTTCGATGGGAAGAACCTGTCTGGGGGTAGAGTGCTGAACTCTAACCTGTACCCGGAGGACATCACTTCCTGCACCCACCGGTCAGAAATGCGGGCAGTCCACCTGTCTGCGAACCCCAGAAGTCGGCCCCCCACCCGAGAATAGGATGGGGCAACTCATCATGCAGAGGAGGACTCATCCTCTGCCTTTTCGCTCTTGCACTGCCAGGGTCGTTTACCTGACCCCGGGGCAGACTTGCCAGGCATCGAACCCTTGCCCGCTGCACCTGGCGCGCGAAAAAAACCTCTTCTGACCCGAAGGAGCAGGACCCTGCTTACGGCGGAACTCCCGCCGCCTGGGGAGAAAAGTACTCTTCCCCCCAGTGAAATCCTTAATGATTTCATCCAACTGCGCCCCAAAGAGCCGACCGCCCTGAAAGGGGAGATCCGTGAGACCCCTCTTAGACGCGTGGTCACCCGACTAAGAGTGCAACCAAAGCACCCGTCTGATAATGACTGCAAAAACAGACATTTTAGACAACATGGGAAGCAGGTCCTGAGCTGCGTCACACAGGTACCGAAGACCCTGTATCAGATGGTCTGCTTGCTGTGACGCCTCAAGCAACCTCCCGCAGCTCAACTAGTTTTGCAACTCAGTCGCACACCCGGTAAGAGAGTGCGCCGCCATAGCTGACGCCAGAGCCGGTCTCATGGCTGACCCTGCCATCAAGAAAAGTGCTTTGGACACCGCCTCCGTCCGCCTATTGGCCGGATCCTTAAAAGAGGGAGACCCCTCCAAAGGGATGGTCGTTGCCTTATTCAGGCAAGCCACCAGAGGGCCCACTGCGGGGGATGCCCATTTCTTCACAAAACTATCCTCAAATGGGTAGCGTACAGCGAAACGCTTGGGCAGGGCGAAGGAATTCTGCGTACGCTGCCATTCCTTATAGACCATATGGTCAAAGAATTGATGATAAGGATAAGCCCTAGGGGACCTGGGTGGCCTAGCAGACCCATAAACGTATGCAGTCTCCTGCGACACCCCTGCTTGGTCCAGTCGCAAAGATGCACGAATATCAGCGATCAGTGCAGCCACCAGCGCCTTCTCGCGCGCAACCGAGGCCCTCTGGTCTTCCTTGCCGTCCGAGAGCACCAGCCCACTTTCCGAGAGCTCCACGGGGGTCCCCGTGACCACCGAGGCCACTTCCGGCTCAGACTCTTCCCCCAGTGAGGGTGGAGGGGGTGGACGTTTCTTAGGGGCCCCCTTTGCACGGCCCGGCACCTCCCGGGGAAAAAAATCCCCAAACACCGATCGTAACTGGTCCAGGGACACCAGAGTCCCTGGCGCAGGTTGTGCTTCCGTTGGCTCCTCCTTGGCAGGACCCGCAGGCTCAGCTGCCATTGCGCCCACCGAACACGGACAGGCAGAAAACGCCCTGACACCCCCACAATGCAGCCCCACCGCTGCCCCACAGATCAACCAGGGAGGACCCCAGGAGGACTGCACCCACTGCTACCAGCACCCCAGGGAGAGCCCAGCTATACTTGCTGTTTGTTGCCTCTCAAGTGCTGCATCCCAGTAGGAGTGCTAGTGACTGCCAGTCATAGAGCCTGCGCCGCCTGTGCCATCCACACTGTCCCAGAGTGAAAGAGGAAGCATCGGCTAAAACACACGTTTTTCTTCCCAGGCACATCCAACATGACCGCCGAGCGGTCACAAGAGGCCAAAGGCCTGTATACAGGCCGTGACTACGGCAAAATGGCCGCCGCTCGACACTAGAGGCCAAAACACCAACACAATGGCCGCGGCTACGGCAAAATGGCGGTGATCCACCGCAAAATGGCGGTGGATCGCCGCATGGCATTCCTAAGGTGCGGGGTGCGGAGCTGGGGGGGGGACAAGAACACCCAGGGGAGACCTGAGCCCTAGAAAAAAAAACCCCACCGGCCGTCCCAGACCGCTAACATTCGCCCAGCCCCCCCGCGCCCCTAGGGGGGAGAGAGGGGGTCACTCACTAGTCCGACGGGCATAGCAGGTAGCCACCCGATTGCAGACCTTCCTCCCACTGCCGGAGAGGGATGCTGCAGGCCACAGGCCCCTGGACGGGAATAAGGTCCGGTCACTGGGCGCAAGTGGGGGTCACCGCTGGGAAAAGTGCAGGATTCTAGCTATCCTCTATGCCCCAGCCAGCTTCTTGATAGTAGTCTTCATCAGATAGCTTGAAAAAAAATAAAAAAGCGGTAGCCAAAAAGATGAACCGCAGGTCCCATAAGGGAGCCAGGTCTAACTCCTTGCACTAGGCATAGAAAACTGATATGCTAAGCAGAGCAGGGGGGTTATATGTGAGAGTGAGGACGGCCCCCTGGGAGGGGTCAGCTTGCTTTTTTTCTATTTGCCTAGTCAACTCCTAGTAGGATGTGCATATAACCCCACTTGTCTAATGAAGGGCTGCGTCTGTCATTGAACGTAAGAGAAAGTAAGAAATTAGAGTTTTTTTTACAAAACTGTCGCTCTTCTTTTGTTTATAGCGGCAATCAGAAAGGATGCAAAGGGGATCAAATACCACCAAAAGAAAGCTCTATTTGTGGGGAAAAAAGGACACAAATTTTGTGATTTGAGCCGGCCGGTGGAGGGTGTTCGCTGGGCTAGTACCTCCCCTGGGTGTTCTCCCCCCCTCCTACACCCCCCCTCACCGCACCGCACCCCGTGCTTCCGCACCACCATGCGGCAATCTGCTGCCATTTTGCCGTAGCAGCGGCCATTTTCTTGGGGTTTTCCCTCTAGTGCTGAGCGGCGGCCATTTTGCCATAGTCGCGGCATGTATTAACGGCTTGGCCTCTAGTGACCGCTCGGCGGCCATGTTGCATGTCCCTGGAAAGAAAAACGTGCTGCTGCCATTTGCTTCCTCTTTCACCCTGGGACAGCGTGGATGGCACAGGCGGCGCAGGCTCTATGACTGGCGGTCGATAGGCACCCACTGATAGCGGTGGGTGCAGTCCTCCTGGGGTCTCCCTGGTTGCTCTGTGGGGTGGCGGTGGGGCTGCATTGCGGGGGCATTTTTTTCTGCCTGTCAGGTCCGGTGGCACGATGACCCTGCGGTTCCTTCTGAGGAGGAGTCAGCGGCAGCGCAACCTGCGCTGGGGAACCTGGTGTTCCTGGACCAGCTGAGAGCAGTATTTGGGGAATTCCTTCCCTGGGCGGGGCCGAGCAGGGCTAAGGGGGCCCCTAAAAAGCGTCCGACTCCCCCTCTTTCTTCGGCGAAGAGTCTGAACCGGAACTGGCCTCGGGGGTCATGGGGACCCCCGTGGAGCTCTCAGAGGGCGAGCTGGATCCCTCGGACGGCGAGGAATACCAGGGGGCCTCGGTTGCGCGTGAGAAGGAGCTGGAGGCTGCACCGATTACTGATATCCATGCTTCTTTGCGACTGGACCAGGCAGGGGAGTCGCAAGAGTACGCATACGTTTGCGGGTCGGCTAGGCCACCCAGGTCCCCTAAGGCTTATCCTTATGATCAATTGTTTGAACACCTGGTCTATCAGGAATGGCAGCGTCCGCAGAATTCCTTTGCCCTACCCAAACGCTTCGCTATATGCTACCCTTTTGAGGATAGCTTCGTGAAGAAGTGGGCATCCCCCGCAGTGGTCCCTCCGGTGGCTCGCCTGAACAAGGCAATGACCATTCCCTTGGAGGGGTCTCCCTCGTTTAAGAACGGAGGCAGTGTCCAAAGCACTTTTCCTGCTGGCAGGGTCAGCCATGTACGGAGCTGCAGAATGACTTGGACTGCGGGAGGACGCTTGAGGCGTTGTTATGTTGCAAGCTATACCTCTGACAAAGGTGACCAGCACCGAAATGCATTAGGTCTTGTACATAACCAGGTTATACAACTGTATGCAACACATCATATTCTGTTTCAACGTCATTGTTTGGCAATTTTAATACTTTGTGTAATTTGTACACTCAATAAAATTTGTATTTTTTATATATAGATGTTTTTGTTTTTGTGCCCATAATAGTCCCATTTTTGAGGGTTTTTGGTTTGCATGTTGTCTAAAATGTCTGTTTTCGCAGTCATTATGAGACGGGTACTCTGGTTACGCTTGTGGTCGGGTGACCACGCATCCAAGAAGGGCCTTACGGATCCTCCTTTTCAGGGGGGTCGGCTCTTTGGGGCGCAGTTGGATGAAATCATTAAGGATTTCATTGGAGGGAAGAGTACTTTTCTTCCAGAGCCCAAGCAGCGGGAGTTGCGCCGCAAGCAGGGTCCTTTTTCGTGCCCCCGGTGCAGTGGGCAAGGGGTCGAGGCCCAGCAAGTCTGCCGCAGGGGCTGGTAAACGACCCTGGCAACGCAAGAGTGAAAAGACGGAGGAGAAGTCCTCCTCCACATGATGGGTTGCCCCACCCACTTTTCTGGTGGGGGGCCATCATCTGGGGTTCGCAGACAGGTGGACTGCCCGCATTTCCGACCAGTGGGTGCAGGAAGTGGTGTCCTCCGGGTACAGGATAGAGTTCAGCACTCTATCCCCAGACAGATTCTTCCCATCAAACTTGAGACTCCCTCAGGGACGTCGGGAGGCCCTCCTAAGGGCTGTTCAGGCACTCTCTGACCAGGGAGTGATCGTGCCAGTACCTCCGTTGGAAAGGTTCCACGGTTTCTATTCAAACCTATTTGTGGTCCCCAAAGAGGGGTGGGGTCAGGCCAGTTCTGGACCTGAAGGCACTAAACCACTTTGTGAAAGAGCGAAAATTCAGGATGGAATCTGTCCATTCGGTATATCAGGGACGCGTACCTCCACGTTCCCATTTGTCTCAGGCACCAGCGTTTTCTGCAGTGGGAGATATTCATTACCAATTCATGGCACTTCCCTTTGGTCTGGCCTCGGCTCCTCGGATGTTCACCTAGCTGGTGGCTCCGGTGCTGGCGCTGTTGAGGCAGAGAGGCATTGCGGTGGTAGCATACCTCAACGACCTGCTCCTGAGAGCGGAGTCTGCTTCGACTCTCGAGGAGAACATGGCTATCACCATGGCCTCATTGAAGGACTTCGGCTGGCTGATCAGTCTGCAGAAGTCGACAGTGACACCATCCTGTCGTCTGGAATACCTGGGTCTGATTCTGGACACAGAGCAGGCGAAGGTGGTCCTCCTTACTGTTCTGTATGCGGGTGTTGGGGCTTATGGTTTCAGCCTTCAAGGCGGTGCCTTACGCCCAGAGTCACACTCAGCTCCTTCAGCGAGTGATGCTGTCATGGTGGGACAAGTCTCCGCTGTCCCTGGACCAGCTGATCAGATTGGATCATCAGACCAGAGGATCGTTGGCCTGGTGGCTTTGGGCCCCGGCTCTGACATTGGGGAAGTCTTTCCTCCCCCTGAACTGGTCGATAGTCACGACAGACGCCAGCCTATCGGGCTTGGGGGGGTCCTGGGGCAGCTGTCTGCTCAGGGCCTCTGGTCGGCGCAGGAATCCCGCCTTCCGATCAATGTGTTGGAGTTGAGGGCGATCAGGCTCTGCCTCTCACACTGGATGGTGAGGTTGCACGGCCTCCCGGTTCGGGTTCAGTCGGACAACGCCACGGTGGTGGCGTATGTGAGCCATCAGGGCAGAACGAGGAGCTCGGCAGCGGCTGCGGAAGTGGCTCTAATTGTGCACTGGGCAGAACTTCACGTGTCGGCAATCTCCGCCATTTACATTCCTGGTGTAGAGAATTGGCAGGCGGATTTTCTCAGTCGCCAAACGCTGGATCAGGGGGAATGGTCCCTACATCCAGAAGTGTTCCGCCAGATTTGCCACAAGTGGGGCACGCCAGATGGGGACCTCATGGCGTCTCGAGTCAATCACAAGGTGGAGACCTTTGTGTGCAGGACGAGAGACCCGCTGGTGGCTGCCATGGATGTGCTGGTAGCGCCTTTGAGGCGGTATCGGCTCCTGTACGCTTTTCCTCCCATCAAGCTCCTACTGCGGCTACTGTGCAGGGTGGAAGCGGAGGGGATCCCGACAATCCTGGTGGCTCCGGATTGGCCTCGGCGTCCTTGGTATGCTGACATGGTGCGAATGGTGGCAGATGTTCCCTGGCATCTTCCCCTGCGCGAAGATCTGTGGTCTCAGGGACCCATCTTGCACCCTGCTTTACCCTCGCTGGCTTTGACGGCTTGGCTATTGAGTCCCAGGTGTTGAGGGATAGGGGTGTCGCTGACTCTGTGATCCCTACCATGCTTAAAGCGCGCAAATGTACTTCACGCAAGATTTATCATTGCACCTGGAAGGCCTATATTGCCTGGTGTGAGGCGGGGGGTTGGAACCCTTGCTCTTATATTGTGCCCAGGGTCCTCGCTTTTTTGCAGCAGGGCCTGGATAAAAAATGGCATTGAGTACTCTCAAGGGTCAGATTTCGGCTCTGGCGATTCTATTTCAACGGCCTTTGGCGTCACATTCGTTGATTCGTAAATTTGTACAAGGTGTACGCCATGTGGCTCCTCAGGTATGGTCGCCTTTTGGCACCGTGGGATTTGAATTTGGTGCTTTCTGTGCTGCAGAAACTGCCATATGAGAAGATCAGGGATATTCCCTTACAATTGCTGTCGCAGAAAGTGGCTTTCTTGGTGGCCATCACATCCGCTAGGCGGGTGTCTGAGTTGGCAGCGTTGTCCTGCAAGTCTCCTTACTTAGTCCTGCATAAGGACAAGGCGGTCTTGCGCCCTTCTCCTTCGTTTCTACCGAAGGTGGTCTCTTCTTTTCACATTAATGAAGATATTGTTCTTCCTTCATTATGTCCGCACCCGTCGCATCCCGAGGAATTTGAGTTACATTCTTTGGATGTCGTGAGGGCTTTGTGGGTGTATTTGGCATCTACAGCCTCCTTTTCGGAAGTCTGATGCGTTGTTTGTGCTGACGGGTGGTCCGCGCAAAGGACTGGCGGCCTCGTTGGCTACTGTTTCCCGTTGGATCAGACAGACCGTGATCCATGCGTATACTGTTTGGGGCAAAGTACCCCCTTTTCCAGTCACGGCCCATTCCACCAGGGCAGTTAGCACTTCCTGGGCTTCAGACACCAGGCTTCGGTGTCACAGCTGTGCAAGGCGGCTACTTGGCCTCGGTGCACACATTTACTTAGTTTTACAAAGTTGATGTGTTAGCATCTGCGGATGCTGCTTTTGGCCATAAAGTTTTACAGGCGGCAGTGTAGGCGCGGCTGGCGCCTCCTGAGAGGATTCTGTTGGGTACAGTTGTTGCAGAGGACTCCAGTGGCAACCTGTGAAGCTCTGGTGAACTCCATGCCCAAGAGGTTTAAGGCAGTGCTAGAAAATAGTGGTGGCCACACAAAATATTGACGCTTTGGGCCCAATTTGGACATTTCCACCTAGGGGTGTACTCAATTTTATTGCCAGCGGTTTAGACATTAATGGCTGTGTTTGAGTTATCTTGAGGGGACAGCAAATTTACACTGTTATACAAGCTGTACACTCACTACTTTACATTGTAGCAAAGTGTCGTTTCTTCAGTGTTGTCACATGAAAAGATAGAATAAAATATTTACAAAATTGTGAGGGGTGTACTCACTTTTGTGAGATACTGTATATGTTTCGGGTTCAGGAACAGGCCGTTCATTAGGGGTAAGTTACAACGGATAAAATGTAGCACCTTGATGTATTTTTCTAAAAAAGGAATTATTTTCTGTCCTAGTAATTTCTGTGCAAATGAGCACAGTGGCTAGGTCAAATCTCCATCAAGGACAAATCTTGTGTCATTACCATGTGGACAAAAGTGTTTCCCTGGGGGATGTGCGCGGTTGCTCGGGCTTCATGTTCAATTTGTTTCAGTATCAGCTCTGGTATATAAGAAGTCTGATGAGAGGGACATGGCAGGGGGGAAGAGATGGATCAGGATCAATGACAAGTGGGCCGGGGGGATCTGCCACCGGTCCTGCACCCCCTGGTAGGCTGAAGATAGCTCCTTGAAGCTCAAAGTGCCCTGCAAGGTCCGCCGTCCGCCCAGGTAGAGACACTTGAGTACCCATACTTTAGCTTAGGTAGTCACCGATACCAATTACCGATACCTATTTTTTGGTCATCTGACCGTTTTTTAAAGAGAATTAAGATTTCTGTTAGTTTTCTTTATGATATGAGCAATTGAAACTCCAAAAGACATTATGAAGCAAAGAAAATGTTTTCAAAAAGTTGTGAAAGCTCAAATTGCACAGAACATGTTAAATTATAATGTCAATGACATATAAACATCACAACAAGTTCACAACCAACCAAGTGTTATACAGTTCTGTAGTTTAGACAGGAGGAGGAGCAAGAACACTATAACAGTATCATTCTCACTCAGTCAAAAACTCAAAAAGACATTTTGTAAAAAAAAAAAAAAACATGTCATGTGTGCTTGCTTCTAGTTCAACTTCTTACACATTTGTGAAAGAAACACATTTCACAGACAGTCACAGAACAAATGAATTATTTGTTCCAGAATGGCAAGGAGGATGTTTATACCTTGTTTATTAAGTAAACAAGACACTGACAGACACTTTACACAAAGAAAGTGTTTACACATTCTTCAACTTGATCTTCGTTCGTGTGTACTGTACAAAAAAAAAAAAAAATGTTTTACAGAAAAACTCAAAAACTGACTCACTCTTACTATGACAATATCACAAGAACGAGGAGGAGGACAGATTTGATGTCTTGACATATTGTGAACCAACCAACACTTGAACAACACTACAAATATACAGTAACTGTAATATTAAATTGTACAAGACACGTTAAACTCGAAAGTGTTGAA
>BLSH010476910.1:651422-669368 GCA_018402905.1 Glandirana rugosa
ACCCTCTGTCCCTTGAGGACCGGTAATTCGTCGAGACCACTCCAGATTTTTATGGTTGGTGTATATGAGGATGGGGTGCGTGGCCCCCTCAAGCAGGTACCGCCATTCCTCCAGAGCTGCTTAATGGCCAGGAGTTCCCTGTCTCCCACGTCTTAATTCCTTTCCATTGCAGACAACTTGCGGGAAAAAGCCACCGGATGGAACACAACTTTGGAGCCTTGCTTTTGCGAAAGGATAGCCCCCACAGCAATCTCAGATGCGTCCACTTCCAGGACGTAAGGCAGTGCTGGATTAGGGTGTTTCAGGATGGGGGCTGAAGTGAACAACTCTTTTAAATTCTGGAAAGTTGCCTGGACTTCGGTGGACCAGTGAAATAGGGAACTTTGTTTTGTGAGTTGAGTGATCGGGGTGATGATGGCGGAGAACCCCTTGATGAATCGTCTATAAAATTTTGCAAAGCCCACAAAACGTTGGACCCCTTTTTATCAGATGGCGCCGGCCAGTCCAAGATAGTAGAGACCTTTTGTGGATCCATGTTGATGCCTGTGACGGAGATGACTAGGAAGTGAATGCTGGACTGTTTAAGGGAGCATTTTTCCGCTTTGGCATATAGCCTGTGTTGTCGAAGGCGACTCAGAACTAAGGAGACATGTCTGCAGTGCTGCTCAAGGGAGGAAGAGAAGATCAAAATGTCATCTAAGTAAATGATGACAAACAAGTCCAAATAGTCCCCGAATACATAGTTTACAAAGTGCTGAAAGGTGGCAGGGGCGTTGCACAGCCCGAAGGGCATGACTAGGTACTTGTAGTGCCCAAAACTAGTGCGAAAAGCGGTTTTCCACTCGTTGCCTTCCCAGATACTGACCAAGTTGTATGCCCCACGAAGATCCCGTTTAGTGAAGGCGACAGCAGAGCCCAGTCTTTGGAACAGTTCCAGAACCAAGGGCAGGGGATAACGGTTCTTAACCGTAATTCGGTTGAGCTCCCTGTAATCTATGCAAGGTCACAGAGACCGATCCTTCTTCTCCCCAAAGAAGATGCCAGCTCCCGCAGGGGACGTGGAGGGTCTGATGAAGCCTTTATCCAGGTTGTCATCCAGATAGGCCTTGAGGGCCGCTAACTCTGGTTCAGACAAGGGATAGATCCTTCCAAAGGGTACTTCCGCTCCTGGTAGGAGCTCAATGGGACAATCGTAAGGCCTGTAAGGTGGTAGTTGCTCTGCCCCCTTCTTGCTGAAAACATCTAGAAAGTTGTGATAGACTGAGGGCACAACTAGCCGGACGTCAGGGTCAGGATCCGGATTTAGGCTGAGCAGAGTGGGAGTAGCGTTGTTGGAACGCTTAAAACAGTGCTGGCGGCATTAGTTGGACCAAAAGTTGACAGTTCCGGAGGTCCAGTCAATACTGGGGTCATGTGCCCGGAACCAGGGCAGACCCAGAATGATAGGGAACAATGGAGATGCTATGGCGTCCAGAAGAAGCAACTCCTGATGGCCATCAGCTGTGGTGGAGAGGAGAGGAGCGGTTTAATGGGTGACTGTGCCAGATTTGATGGGGATCCATCCGCCAGGCAGATTGTCATCTGGTGTGTCTTGGGTTGGAGAGGAATGTGATGCGCAGCTGCGTAAGCTTCATCCAAAAAGCAACTGCATGCTCCGGAATCAACAATTGCTGGGACCTGGGTAGTCCCTCCGGGAAGCTGTAGGAAAAGAGAGATGACAAAGTGAGAAATCTGACTTGGTATATTAGACATTCCGGCTGAGGAAACTGGCGGGCACTTACCACGCTTGGCCGGGCAGAATCTCACTACATGCTCCAGTTCCACACAATACAGACACAGATTCAGGGAGAACCTCCGTTGCCTCTCTTCAGGGGTCAGAGAAGGGCGCAGTAGCCCTATTTGCATGGGCTCTGGTTGATCCACGGGAGAGGAGGAGGAGGTCGTTGACGGGAAAGGAGCCGGACTTGGGTATCTTGGGACATGGGGCAGCATCCAGGTGGGACGGAAGGGTCATGAGGCTCTTTCGGCACGGCGTTCCCGGAGACTCCGGTTGATTTGGATTGCCAGGTTGATGAGGGCTTCCAGGGTGTTGGGCACCCCTACGCGAGCCAGCTGGTCCTTGAGGGACTCAGGCAGGCCCAGGTGAAATTGGTAACAAAGTGCAGCGTCATTCCAGGCCGTGTCTGCACTCCACCTCCAGAACTCCGCCACATAGTCCTCCACGGACCGACGGCCCTGCTGGAGGGCATGTAGTACAGCTTCAGCTGTAGCGGCTTGGTGGGAATCCTCATAAAGCTGAGCTATTGCTTGGAAGAATGCGGCTAGAGGGGTGCGACTTCTGGGGCTCTCTGCTCCCAAAGTCTATGAGCCCAGGACTGGGGCTCCTCCTGCAGTAGGGAGATAACAAGTCCCACCTTTGTGGCCTCAAGTGAGAAGGTACGGGGCAGGAGGCCGAAGTACAGCTCACATGCGTTCCGGAAGGCTCTAAACTTGCGACGGTCCCCAGCAAACTTGTCAGACAAGGGGACTTTAGGCTCAGATGGCAAGGCCACAATGGTGCAACCTGCGGTCTGACCAGCTCCGGGGGCCGCAGGCATAGCAAGCTCCTGAACCCGTTCTTCCAGCCGGGTATAGCGATCTTGCAGGCTCTGGACCGCCCGTCTGGGGCCGGCCAGATGGACAAAGTTCATCCATGGCAGAAGGTGCTCCCTGCGCGGACTCAGACATGGCTGTCCATTACTGTCATGCACCTGGTGGTGGAGTCTGTCTTATGCAGGAAGCAACCACTCTTGTGGTCCTGGTTTAAGGTTCCCTGGTAGAGCAGACAGGGAGCGCAGGAGCTTAGGGGGGCACGAGGGTTGGACAGGATCACTGCTGATGGTGTGAGAAGTCCAGTGAAGCTCGTGCAGGTAGCGGGTGGTCGTGCAGGCTGGGTCGGCAATGGGCTGGCAATGCGGTACAAAGGGTTCAGGCAGAAGAGTCATCAGGTGTAGGCAGGGTCGTTAACGGGCTGGCAGTAGAAGTACACAGGGATCAGGCAGAAGAGTTGTCGTGGGCAAGCCGGGGTCGGTGCAGGCAGAAATCAACGGGGTCAAGGTCAAGCTGGGAACAGATACTCAGGAAATCGGGTCGCTCAGGAACACTCACATGCTGTAGAATGGACAGCACTGGCTGCTGGGCGTTGTGAGCCATTTCCGGTGTGTGCGCGAGAGCACACGGGCGCACGCACAAGCTTCAACCTTCAGAAACCAGTCTTTTCCTAACAAAAGGGATGGATGAGAATGCATGTTCTAGGTTTACCCACGACTTGACGCAGGATTGCACGTTCCAATCAACTGCCCCTGATAAGTGGCATGCCCAATGATAACGGGTGATATCCGGGAGGCAATTTCCACCCTTCAATTTAGGGATTGTTAGCCTATCAAGACCTATTCTGGGGCGCTTCGTGCTCCATAAGAAGTTAGAACAGGCCTGTCTGATAGATGTAAAGAAGGCTTTGGGGAGTTTTATGGGAATCATTTGCATGATTCTGGGCAACATGTTCATTTTGATGATTGCCACTCTGCCAAACCAGGAGAAGAGGCCTGTGGTCCAGGCCTGGAGGTCACGTTGTATTTTATTGAGAATTGGTATATAGTTTTTAGCGTACAAGTCTGATAGATGTGTGGGAAGTTGGATGCCTAGATATGGAAGTGCATCACGTTTCCAGGTGAAGGGGAAATTGGCTTGACAGTGCGACAGTGTCTCTTGTGATAAGGAAATATTAAGAGCATGGGATTTGGAGAAGTTATTTTGTAAGTTTGTTAATGAGTTGAATAGGGCAAAGTCTTTAAGTAGGTTCAGGATAGGGATGTGAGGGTCCACGAGGAGCATGACGATGTCATCTGCGAAGGCAGCAATTTTGTGCGTACCGCCTGCTATTGTAATCCCCTTGATGTCAGGATTAAACCGTAGCCGGCGAAGCAGTGGTTTCATGGGTAAAACAAAAATGAGGGGGGTAATGGGCAACCTTGCCGGGTCCTGTTGGAGATAGAGAAGGCTTCCGACAGGTGGCCGTTTACACGGACTTTGGCAGTAGGGTTAGAGTACGGGGCTAGAATAAAGTGGGGCATGTTTTCTCGTAAACAAATCGCTTTAAGTGCAGCCTTCATATAGTCCCAAGCCACCCTGTCAAATGCCTTCTCCACATTCAACGAGAGAAAGAACCCCGGCTGGCGTGAGAATGTGAGCCAGTGAGGTATATAAGTGGTTTTCAGGGTACTATCCCTTGCCTCTCTACCTGGAATGAAGCCTACATGGTTAAGAGAGACTAGTTATGGGAGTAAGGGAAGAATGCGGTTGGTCAGAATTTTTGCAAATAATTTGAGGTCTACATTCCGGAGCGAAATTGGTCTGTAATTGGTGACTGAGGTAGGATCTTTACCCGCCTTGGGTATAACTAATATGCGGACTTCTAACATGTTCCGGTGTATGGGTGGAAAGGGAGTTAAAGGCCAATAGGAAGCGTGGTATGAGTGTGTCTGAGAAGGTCTTAAAGTATCCTACTGTCAGGCCATCTGGACCTGGACTCTTTCCCATTTTCAGTTGTTTGAGCACAGCTTCAGTTTCCTCTATAGAGAGAGGGTGTTCTAAATGTTTAGCCATCTGGGTCGTCAGGGGTGCAGGGCTATAATTACTAAGGAAGTTTAAAATCATGGTGTGTCTGTCCACATCCACGTTAGACTATTTTAAAGAAGAAAGTGGTCCGCTATAGCGTCGTTGGAGGCTATGGAATGACCCTTTGAGTCAGTGAGGGAATGAACAGTAATGGATTACTTTTTTACTCCTAGGGTTTTTGCTAGGAGTTTCCCTGTTTTGGTTCTGAACTCATAGAATAGCTTTTGAGATAAGATAAAGGTATGCATTGTTACCTTACCAAGTTTGTCAAGAGGATCGGTTCTAGCTTGTAGGAGCATATGAAGGTCTTTAGCTGCCTGAGATTGTGCGCTCTCTCCAGCTTATAGATTTGAGCATGTAGGTCATTTAGGCAAGCTTGTTTTTCCTTCTATTTTGTCGTGGTTAAGGCACTCATCTCACCTCTGATAATGCATTTGTGCACCTCCCATTGAGTCAACGGAGAGATAGCTGGAGATTTGTTTTCCTGGAAGTACAGGTGAAGCCGTAGTCAGAAAGGAAAAGGTTAAGGAGATAGGGTGGTGATCTGAGAGATACATCGGATCAATGGAGACTTTATTCAGGAAAGGAATAGCTCTTTGGGTGAGAAAGAAGTAATCCAGTCTGGTGTATTGGCCGTGAGGGGCGGTGAAGAAGGGTGAAGTCTCTGCCGTTAGGGTTTAGGGTACTCAGGAATCACGCAAGAGCAAATTTTAAGTGTGTTTTAATTGCACGTAGAGCTTTATACGGCATAGCGGAGGCTCTGTTGGACGTTTCCAGAATAAGATTGAGGAATGTGTTGAAATCGCCCCCCAAAATTGTCATGCCAGCAGCAATGGAAGTGAAAAGTTGCAAAGTGGATCTGAACTAGGGAACCTGTTGTGTGATGGGGGTGTAGATGTTCGCTAATATGATGGGTCTCCCCCCTAAGTTCTCCCTACAGATACAGTATCTGACAAAAGTGAGTACATCCCTCAACGCACAGCCATTAATGTCTAAACCGCTGGCAACAAAAGTGTGTACACGCCTAAGTGAAAAATGTCCAAATCGGGCCCAAAGTGTCAATATTTTGTGTGGCAACCATTATTTTCCAGCACTGCCTTAACCCTCTTGGGCATGAAGTTCACCAGCGCTTCACAGGTTGCCACCGGAGTCCTTTTCCACTCCTCCATGATGACATCACAGAGCTGGCGGATGTTAGAGACCTTGTGCTCCCCCACCTTCCATTTGAGGATGCCCCACAGATGCTCAATAGGGTTTAGGTCTGGAGACATGCTTGGCCAGTCCATCACCTTTACCCTCAGCTTCTTTAGCAAGGCAGAGGTTGTCTTGGAGGTGTGTTTGGGGTCGTTATCATGTTGGAATACTGCCCTGTGTCCCAGAAGGGAGGGGATCATGCTCTGCTTCAATATGTCACAGTACATTTTGGCATTCATGGTTTCCTCAATGAACTGTAGCCCCCAGTGGCGGCAGCACTCATGCAGACCCAGACCATGACACTCCAACCAGTATGCTTGACTGTAGGCAAGGCACACTTGTCTTTGTACTCCTCACCTGGCTGCCGCCACCCATGCTTGACACCATCTGAACCAAATAAGTTTATCTTGGTCTCATCAGACCACATGACATGGTTCCAGTAATCTTTGACTTCAGCAAACTGTTTGCGGGCTTTCTTGTGCATCATCTTTCCTTCTGGGATGACAGCCATGCAGACCAATTTGATGCAGTGTGCTGCGCATGGTCTGAGCACTGACAGGTTGACCCCCCACCCTTTAAACCTCTGCAGCAATGCTAGCAGCACTCATACATCTATTTCCCAAAGACATCCTCTGGATATGACGCTGAGCACGTGCACTCAACTTCTTTGGTCGACCATGGCGAGGCTTGTTCTGAGTGGAACCTGTCCTGTTAAACCGCTGTATGGTCTTGGCCACCATGCTGCAGCTCAGTATCAGGGTCTTGGCAATCTTATAGCCTAGGCCATCTTTATGTAGTCAAATCGAATAAGTGTAACACTATGCCCCCTACACACACTTAATACCTATGCGCCAAATGGAACTAAGATTAATTGATATCTGAATAACTAAGTATACATACATACAGCTCATCCCCAGTTGAAATATTACCACAGGTTCATAGATGATCTGATATTTATTTGGGAGGGTTCTGAGGAATCAGTTCTGTCTTTTCTGTCATTTTTAAATACCAATGATAATAACATCCATTTGGATTATCATGTGAGTGATAAGACAATTAATTTTTTACATGTTACAATTAAGAAAAGCGGATCAGTGCTTGATACCAAGGTTTACTTTAAGCCCACTGATCGTAACAGCTACTTATCAGTGAGGAGTGGCCACCATCCAGCTTGAAAAAAAAAATATCTTGAAAGGGCAGATAATGCGTGTGAAAAGCAATTGCAGTAGAATGGAGGATTATCAGTCGCAATCTAACATTTTAAAGGATAAATTCATTCAGAAATGTTATAGTATTAAATACCTAGAGGATGTGATTGATGAGGTAGCACAAACCTCATGATCACAAACTTTAACGGATAAGAATCCCCATCAGGGAACTAATCCGCAACAGTGGGGATTCATATCTGATTTCCATCATCAATATAGGGAAATAGAGAATATCTATCGGAGGCATTGGCATATCCTCTCTGCAGATAGGGACTTAGGTCCTGTGCTTACACCCAACCCAAAGTTCATATACAGGAAGGCCCCTAATTTTGGTGACAGGGTGGTTAGAAAAATTCTTGACCCCCCTGGTCAACAAAAATTACACTTTGATAAAAAAGGGTTTTTATTCCTGTCGCAAGTGCATCTGCTGCAGAACTGTGAGGGTAAACAATAGGGGACGTCTGTTTTTCGATTCCCCATTAATGAGTTCATCACGCGTGACACGACACATGTTGTGTACCTAATATGGTGCCCATCAGGGGCGTATCATGAAATTGGTGGGCCCGTGTGCAAGCCCACGCCACACTGATCATCCCCAGCTGTCATGGAGAGATCATCCATGGGTGCAGTGTCGGTCAGAGCACAGTGGGCCCCCCCACCCCTTAGGGCCCGTGTTCAGTGAACACCCTGCACCCATGGATGATAAACCACTGGTGCCCATGCAGTCTATATTATGTGGAACGCACTAAAAGCAAGTTAAGGGTATGTATATCTGAACACATTACAAATATTAGGAATGGCTTTAAAAATCATAGTGTGTCCCTCCACTTTCAGAATGTACATAGAGACTCATCAGTGCTACAGTTCTGTGGTATCGATAGGGTATATTATAATTGCAGAGGTTCAAGTATAGTATGGGACCTCTCCAAAAGAGAAACTAAGTGGATATTTTTATTAGTCTGTCTTATGCAGGGAACAACCATTCTTGCGCACCTGATTCAGGGACCCCTGGTAGAGCAGACAGGAGGTCCGAGAGTGCAGGATGGCACGAGGGCTGGATTGCCTCTGATGATGGTGTGAGAGGTGTGAGAGGTCCCAGAGCGGCTCGTGCAGATATGAAGAAAGTTGGTACAAGCTGGGTCGGCAACTGGTGGGTGGTGCGGTACAAAGGAGTAGGCAGAAGAATGGTCAGGTCCAAGCAGAGGACGTAATCAGGCGGGCAGCGGAGGTACAAGGGACCAGGCAGAAGAATGGTCGTGGGTAGCCGGGGGTCGGTGCAGGTCAAGTCAAGATGGGTCTTCAGGAAACCGAAACAAGTAAACAGGAACAGAGCTGGGGCTCACAGGTACACTAGATGCTGTAGAATGGACAGCACTGGTTGCAGGGTGCTGTCTGATTAAATGGGCCTTTTTGATGCCAATGCCAGCGCATACGTGCGCGCACAGGCGCACACACGCATTACGTGCGCCCACACACAGGCTTCCAGGCCCGACTTCCAGGGGCAACGGTTGTTTCCTGACACTGTCATTTTGATCATTATAGTTCATATGCATTATATCCTGAGTTCTTTGCTATGGGGTGCCATATTGAACTTCCAGTGACCAGTATGAGAGAGTGACAGCAATAGCACCACATTTAACACACCTGCTCCCCATTCACACCTGAGACCATGTAACACTAACAACTCACATGACACCGGGGAGGGAAAATGGTTAATTGGGCCCAATTTGGACATTTTCACTTGTTATTTTGAGGGGGACAGCAAATTTACACTGTTATATAAGCTATACACTCACTACTTTACATTGTAGCAAAGTGTAATTTCTTCAGTGTTGTCACATGAAAAAATAGAATAAAATATTTACAAAAATGTGAGGGGTGTATTCACTTTTATGAGGTACTGTAGCACCCTTCTACATTGACCAAGGAGTCTGAGATATGTAGGGGACAATGTCTGGAGATGACAATAGAATCTCCTTTAGACTGTGCAGTGGAATTTTTGGCGTGAAAGATGGTAGGATAGTATGAGTTGCAGCGTTTCAGGATGGAATTAGCGGATGATGACCGCTTTATTTTTACGCATGGAAAGTAGAGGTTTTGAACTATTTTCCGGTCTATTAAGGCTGCGTGCATTTAAGGAGATACATTTAAGGAGGAACTTGTTTGTAGTAGGTCGAGAAGTTCACATTGTTTACAATAAGGAGAAAGATCAAGCAAGATACGTCTGATATTCAGTAGACCTAGGGGAGCTGGTAAGAGGAGAAGAGAAAAAAAAAGGAAAAAAAGGGGGAGGGGGAAGGAGGTAAAGGGGAGAGGGAAAATAAAAATGAAGGGGGGGGGGTCATTAAGGGAAAGTTGTGAGAAAGGGCTTAGTCGCCCAAGAGTAGTGTGACATTCTGGAGGCAGCGGAGAACCAGCTCACCTGTCCTGATGGGTATACAGCCCTAATAGGGATGTAGCTAGAGAAGGGTCAGTAGTTTAGAGTTATAATAACAGCGTTGTGTGGGGAGATTGGTACCACTGTGTAGAGTGTAGTAGTAAAGGAGTACTGTGGGTTGGTGGGAGTGACCTGTCTGTAGGAGGTCCATAAGTGATATGTAGCATAGAGGCTATATTATTGAACTTAATCAAACTAAACTGGGGATAACAGTCTTACAGGGTGAAAGGGACCCATATTCAAACATAGGCAAACCTATCACAGGTATTAACATACTAGAAAGAACCGTAGAACAGAATTCCATTGGTAGTGACCCTCAAGGAGGAAGGGCTATGACCAGGTATAGGTTACCTCCCAACAAGAAAACTCTATAGAGGTATTAGCCGGGTCCTTATTGCTATTCCAAAATGAGAGAGTTTAAGGCAGAGCTTTAGCCTGAGCAGTTGTTACAAAAGAAAACCGATACAAAACACACAGACAGGTAATTTTGTAAATGCCAATCTAATCTCCACCCACTGCAGATTAATATGTGGGAACCAAGGATACAAGAAGAAAAAAAAAAGGGGGGGGGGTTGGAGTTACCCACCTCCCATCTCTGACTGGTTAGAGTAGTTGGAAGGGTTCAAAGCCAAGTCTCAGTGGTCAAGTCTCTACCAAAGTTCCAGTACGTTGGGATAAGGGGTGGGAGTTTGGGGTGTGGTGGAGAGGGGAGGGGGATTGAGTGTAAGGAGCGAAGAGCAGGTGCTGGGGAGAAAAAGGGAAAAAAGGAGGGAAGGGGAGAGGAGAGAGAGGGGAGGTTGATATTAGGGTAAGACAGTGGAAAAGTGGAAAGCACATTAGGAGAGGTGGTAAGAATTTTAGGGCACATAATCATCCCTTTGGTGGGCTACTCCCTCTGCTGCTTTAGGGTAATTAAGGGGGTGGGTATAGTCTGGTGGCAATGGTTATATAACAGTTCAGTATCATGTAAAAGCACAGATAATGATAAGCAGTAATCTACCATAGCAAGGGCTTGGGAGGAGGGGTTAGCGGTGTGTTTTTGATGTAGAATCCCAGTAATCTTGCTAGGCTAAAGCATATCAGGTATACAATGTATAATAAAGGGGGAAGGATGAGTCTCATGCCCCTATGTCAGGCATCTAAGAGATGAGGCCCCCCGGGGGGGGGGGAGATATATATCTGAGATCTGTCTTAAGCAGATCATAGGAGTGGTACAAATGTACTAAGCAATGGTTGTTGTAGTTTAAAGGATACAAGGGGAGCTCCATATGTAAATAATAATGTGGCAGGGTTTTCTAGAGGAACAATATAAGTGCAATTTTAGTGCAATCATAAGCATAGAGCAATACAACAAAGATGCTGCAACCTTGAATGGGTTGAAGGTGTATAGGAGTCAAGGAGGGGAGGTGTGAGGTATAAGGTTATGTCAAAAAAAAGAAAAAAAACACAGGGGGGTGGGGCAGTATGGCAAGGTGAGAGCCACTCGTCACGAACTTCAGTATCCAAAGGTGAGGGTCTTTCAGCAGGGTAAGTGACCAGTGTCAGGGTAGACCTTGAGTAGAGAAAGGTACGGGCTGAACAGGTAGTTAGACTTTCATCAACTGACGGCAAGGATGTGGTATGCGATTTCAATCATATAAAAACAAGTCTGTAAAACATAGAAGGGTTTGAGAGATAACTGGGAAAAGTACTTACATGGAGAATAGGAAAACTCAAAGCCAAAACAGTCAGTGGTGTGTAGAACACAATACTTATCTGAGCGACCACAGGTAGTGAGAGGGTGCCTCTGTTATCTCAGCGGGCTCTGAGGTGGTCTGAAGACTTAGATGGACTCGCTCCCTGGAAGGACCCTGAGTGGGTAGATGAGTGGGTGGATGAGTGGCCATCCCTTGTTGGGGTGCATTGGCGTCTGCTCCTCTAATCCAGCGCTTCCATCGGTTCTTCTCAAACCAATGAGGGTCACTTGGGTGCGGGCGGAATTCGCTGTGCCAGTTAGGTAAATCAATGTACAGGATGCCCAGGGTCTCGCTGAAGGACTGCAGTTCTTCCAGAACTCTCAGATGTGCAGTGCGGCCCTGCGAGGAGGCCATGAGGCAGAAAGGAAACTTCCACCTGTAGTGTGTTCCTCTGGTGCGGAGCTCATCTAGCAGGGGACAGAGATCTCTGCAGGGTTGAAGGGTCACATTGGAGAGGTCCTGGAAGATGTGAATGTCGGCTCTGGCATGGGAGAGGTCCTGTTGTGGGCCTTGTGTAGGATTTATTCTTTTAAGCAGTGGTTGACCAGGCAGCATACCACATCACAAGGTGGTTCAGATTCCCTGCCTTTAGGGCGGAGAGCCCTGTGTATGCGCTTCATTTCGATAGGTGTAGCAGGGGGTCTATCTATAAGACTGTTGCAGATGCCTGCTACCGTGGGGAGCAGCTGGTCTGGTTCCACCGACTCAGGTAGGCCTCGGAACTGGAGGTTGTGATGCCTACTGCAGTTATCTAGGTCCTCGAGAAAGTGATGCCTGTCCCAGAGCTGCATTGCGTTGGTATCGATCGCATGAGTTACTCGTCAGATGGCTGAGCCTTGGAGAGCAGCTGTACTCTCCACTTACTGCACCCTGCCTGCCAGTGCCTGGATGTCGAGGCGCAGGTCTGTAATGGCAGCAGTCAAGGTATTCTTAATGTTTGCTGCGATGGTACGCAGGTCTTGCAGCCTAGGTTGTAGCTGGGGCATCAGGGAGTCTGCCGGAGCGCGTGCCGAGTAGGACCCGGCAGTTGCTGTGCTGGAGGGACAGGATGATAGCTTTAAATCGGAAGATATCTGGGATAGTTTGGCTGAGATGCTTGCTTTGATCCTGGGAGATCGGGTAGCTGACAGGCTGTGGGACAATTTCCCCATAAAAAAGTAAAAGAGCGCTTCCGATGGAGCTGGATAAAGTCCTCTGATGGCGGGAGCTCAGGCGTTCCGCAGCCATCTTCCTCCAAGGTCAAACCACGCCCCCTCCCAGCTTTTTATATTGCATCAAGCTTATAGAATTCCAATCCAACTGTTCAACTGGGGTAGGAGAGATTCACCACTATGTCCAAAATAAGGTGATTTTATCCATATTATATGGAGGTGCCCAAAACTTAAAGGGGTTGTAAACCCTCAGGGTTTTCATCTTAATGCATTCTATGCATTAAAGCAGAGTTCCACCTTATTAAGTCAGCAGCTACAAAAAGTGTAGCTGCTGACTTTTAAGAATCAGACACTCACCTGTCCCAGGCTCCAGCGATGCGGCCACTGGCATCACAAGTGTGGGCCCTTGGCTGTGGCTTCAAAACCGGACGCGCACTGCGCATGCGAGAACCACACTTTGCCACTTTGGCCGGTGTATCTTGTGGGACCTGTGACATGTCCCAGAAGATCGCTGAGAGGGAGGGGGAAAGTGAACTTGCTTCCTGTGCCGCGGAGCCAGGTTAGGAAGTGCAGCTGGGACCCTGTCAAAACAGGGTCCCCGCTGCCCCCCCCCCCCAAAAAAATTACATGCCAATGGACTTTTGGGTGGAACTCCGCTTTAAGGTGAAAAACCTCCTTTTGTGTAGCAGCCCCCAAAGCTCCCCTTTTACTTACCTGAACCCTGTCTTTCTAGAGCCAGGGACGAGCACACCCGCTCCAGCCGGTGTCTCGGGTCCTGATTGGATAAATTGATAGCTGTGCAGCCATTGGCTCCCGCTGCTGTCAATCAAATCCAATGACCTGGGGGCAGGGCCGAGTCCTGCTGTCTATGTTAGTGGACGCAGCAGCAGGACTCTGGAGCTCGCCCGCTCGGGTGCCCCCAGGAAAGCCCTTCCCCGTGGAGGCACTCGATATTGGGGGGGGGGGCCAGGATCGCCGCAGAGGGACCCCAGAAGAGGAGGAACAGGGCCACTCTGTGCAAAACCCTTGCACAGAGGAGGTAAGTGTGACATGTTTGGTTTTTGTTTTTTTAACCAGTTGAGATCTGCGCTATAGCCGAAAGACGGCTACAGTGCAGATCTGAATTGCCTGAATCCATGGACGTCCGCCCCTTTGCACGCTCCCCACGCACACTCACAGCCTGCGGCAAGCGCGAGACCCGCGATCACCTGTTAGAGCTGCGGAACGGGGAAACGCCAATGTAAACACGGCGGTTCTCCATTCTGTGAAAGAGGAAATAACAGATCTACTGATCCGTCACTGCGATCAGTTAGATCTGTTATGTCCCAGCCAGCCCAGCCCCCATACAGTTAGAACATGCCCAGGGAACACACTTAGCCCCTTCACTGCCCCCTTAGTGTTAACCCTTTCCCTGCCAATGACATTTATACAGTAATCAGTGCAGTGGACATTTAAATTCTGATCGCTGTATAAATGTCATTGGTCCCAAAAAAGTGTCGAAAATGTCCGACATGTCCGCTGCAATATCGCAGTCCCGATAAAAATCGCAGATCGCCGCCGTTAAGAGTAAAAAAAATAATAATAATAAAAACACCATAAATCAATTCCCATAGTTGTAGACGCGATAACTTTTGCGCAAACCAATCAATATACGCCAATTGCCTTTTTTTTTCCCAAAAATATGTAGAAGATTATATATTGGCCAAAACTGATGAATAATTTTTTTTTAATATATTTTTTGGGGATATTTATTATAGCAAAAAGCAAAAAATATTGTTATATTTTCAAAATTGTCGCTCTTTGTTTGTTTATAGCGCAAAATAAAAACCGCAGAGGTGATCAAATACCACCAAAAGAAAGCTCTATTTGTGGGAAAAAATTATAAAAATTTTGTTTGGGTACAACGTCCCTCGACCGCGCAATTGTCATTCAAAATGTGACATCGCTGAAAGTCAAAAATTGGTCTGGGCAGGAGGGGGGTTTAAGTGCCCAATAAGCAAGTGGTTAAAAAACGAAAATGTACAATTACTTTAAGAGCTACTGAACGCTGAACTGCTAATTCATTTGTGTGCTTATTGGGTGCCCTGTACCAACCAGGAGTGTGCCTAATGATACCACGCCTCCTATACCTGGCTACAAAGTTGATAGTAAGATATTGGATGGCCACCACCATTCCGACATTTAAACAATGGATAGAGTATGTTAATTCTTTACTACTGAGAGAGTAACTTGCTTACCACCACTGTAATGCCATACGTAAGTTTCAGCTGGTTTGGCAGGGGTGGTTAGACTCCCCAGGGTTGGCTCCCCCAAAACTAGCAATGGATAGGTTGCTGCAGATGTAGTTAATGTTGACATTCTCTCTCATGTTATTCTGACTTTTGCTTTGCCCCCCTTATGGAATTTGCTTAGTTATTTTCTGCTTTGTTAATTTATGTTTTGCACCTTTTGAATCTGTGTACAGATTATCTGTCACTTTTACCCACTAGTTTTCAAAACTCCTTCAGAGTTGTGGCATTAGATGCAACAGTTATTGACATATGGTATATTATTATTCAGGATTTATATAGCGCCAACAGTTTACGCAGCGCTTTACAACTTGAGGGTAGACAGTACAAATACAATATACTTAAATACAGTAGAAATCAGAGGGCCCTGCTCAGATATGATCCTTTTTAATTATATGTATCTATTCATGTTTGTGTATCCTATGGGAAGTGATATAAGCTATATCTATCTTTGTTGTCCTAACCTTTGTCATGAACCATTTCAGCCCTGGAAATATTTACCTCCTTCCTGACCATAGCACTTTTTGCTCTTCGGCACTGCATCGATTTAACTGACAATTGCGCGATCGTACAATGCTGCACCCAAACACAATTGGCATCCTTTTTTCCCAGAAAAGAGCTTTCTTTTGGTGGTATTTGATCACCTCTGCGACTTTTATTTTTTGCGCTATAAACAAACAAAGAGAAACCATTTTGAAAAAAAAACAATATATTTTATTTTTTGCTATAATACATATCCCAAAGAAAAAATATAAAAAAACAAATGTATTTATCAGTTTAGGCCAAAATGTATTCTACATATTTTTGGTAAATAAAATCGCAAAAAACGTTTATTGTTTGGTTTGCGCAAAGGTTATCACGCCTACAAACTATGAGAATTGATTTATGGCGTTTTTATTATTTTTATTTTTTTTTTTACTGGTAATGGCGGCGATCTGCGATTTATATTGGGAATGCGATATTGCGGCAGACACTTTTGACACTTTTTTGGGACCATTGACAGTTATACAATGATCAGAGCTAAAAATAGCCACTGCTTACTGTATAAATGTCACTGGCAGGGAAGGTGGTTAACACCAAGGGGGCAATCAAGGGATCAATGGGTTAACTGTGTTCCCTCACTGTGTTCTGTGTGGGGGCTGGGCTGGCAGGGACATTACAGATCTAACTGATCCCGAATACAGGGATCAGTAGATCACTGTCTTGTCCCCTGACAGAACGGGAAACCGCCGTGTTTGCATTAGCGATTCCCCGTTCTACCTCTGTACATCAAGTCTGCCCGACCCACGGCCACACACACACAGTGTGCGGCGGGCATGAGAGCGCGGCAGCGAGCACCCACACGCAGTGGAGGGATTGGCAGAAAGGGGTGGCAGACACTGAGCAGTTAGTAAGGTAGATGAGTTTGGCAGCAGCACTCATAATAGTTAAAAAGAGGCAAATATTTGAGATATTACGGAGGTGAAGTCTACAAGCTTTTGACAGCGATTGGATTTGGGGCTGAAAGGACAGATCAGAATCTAGGATTACACTTAGTACCTTGGCGTGAGGGGAGGGACCGATAGATGAATTATTGATCCTGATGGAAAGGTCATGGAGGAGGGCATGGGTGCGGAAGAATATTATTAGCTCAGTTTTAGAGAAATTTAGTTTAAGGAAGTGGTGCAACATCCATGCTGATATATCAGTAAGTTAGTAATGCAAGAGGAGACTGAAGGAGTGAGGTGAGGAGTAAAGAGATAGATTTGGGTGTCATCGGAATAGAGATGGTATTAGAAGCTGTGGTAGTTTACCAAGTGACCAAGAGAGGAGGTGTACATGGAGAAGAGAAGGGGTCCAAGAACAGAGCCTTGGGGACCCCTACAGAAATCGGAAGTAGAGAGGAGGAGACAGAGTTATAGGTGACTCTGAAGGAGCGTTATCAGGAGGAGAACTAGGAAAGAGCTGAATCTCAGAAGCCAAGGGAGTGGAGTTTATTAAGAAGTAGTGGGTGGTCAATAGTATCAAAGGCAGCAGAGGGGGCTAGTGGTAAGAGAATGGAATAATGGCCATTGGTTTTAGCAATTTAGTAAATTGTTAGTAAGTTTTAGTAGGGCAGTTTCTGTGGAGTGATGTAAACGAAAACCAGACCAGGGGGTCAAGAAGGTTGTTTTCAGTGAGATAGGAGTTAAGACTGATCTAGACTAAGCGTTCTAAACATTTTGAGGTGAATGGGGACAAGGAGATGGGTCTTACGTTCAGGTTGGTTGGGCCCAGTGAGGGCTTTTTAAGTATGGGGGTAATCTGGGCATGTTTTATGGGGAAAGGAAAAGTGCCAGTAGATAGGGAGGGATTGTAGATGAGAGTGAGAGAGCATAGGATAGAAGAAGAGGGTGCCTGTAATTGGGAACAGGATCCAGAGGACAATTGGTTAGGTGGACATCTGATAAAAGTTTGGTAACCTCTTCAGTAGTAGCCGGTTCAAAGGAGGAAAGTGTTGACTGTGCTGTTAGACAAGGTCTGTTAGGTGGTTAAGATATCTGTACATGTCCTCATGTATTGCATCAATCTTGTTTTAGAAGTGATTGTCAATCTCTTGGGCAGTAAGTAAGTTGGTGAGTAGAGGGGGTGGGGGACAAAGCAGAGAGTTAAAGGTAGAGAAGAGCTGACAAAGACTGGACGACAAGGTATTAATAAGAGTGACAAAGTAGGTTTGTTTGGCAGCATGGAGGCAGGAATTGTAAATTTGTAAAGGGTGAAATTCTGCATGGATTTGGTTTCACACCACCGTTAACCAGTACAGATACGCGCTATAGACGAAAGACGTCTACAGCGCGGATCTGAAAATCCGGGTGGACGTCCATGGTTAACCCCTTCACTGCCAATGACATTTATACAGTAATCAGTGGACATTTACATTTCTGATCGCTGAATAAATGTCATTGGTCCCAAAAAAGTGTCAAAAATGACCGACATGTCCGCCCCAATATCAAAGTCCCAATAAAAATCGCAGATCGCCGCCATTACTAGTAAAAAAAATAATAATAATAAAAACGCCATAAATCAATTCCCATAGTTTGTAGACGCGATAACTTTTGCGCAAACAAATCAATAAACGCTGATTGCGATTTTTTTTACCAAAAATATGTAGAAGAATATAAATCGGCCAAACCCAATGAATAATTTTTTTTTTTATTTTGGGATATTTATTAGAGCAAAAAGTAAAAAATATTGTTCTTTTTTCAAAATTGTCGCTCTTGGTTTTGTTTATAGCGCAAAAAATAAAAAACGCAGAGG
>BLSH010476910.1:705082-734567 GCA_018402905.1 Glandirana rugosa
GGTAGTCGCTAGGTGGAGGCACAAAGTGTCCGGAACAACTGAGGAGAAGTTTATATCGCAAATACCAACACCAGCTTTTCGCTTTAAAACCAGAGTAGTGAGGTTTACTGAAACACGGTCTTTCAAGCTCCGAACAGAGACACGACAAACCGCATAACATTCATCCTATGAAACACCGTAAACGTATCATTACCGAAAATGAGGGGTTCTGTTGAAACCAAACCACGGTCAAGTAGACCAACTAAAATTTCAGCCACAACTGCCAGGAAAATTGTTCGGGATGCAAAGAAAAACCCACAAATAACTTCAAGTGAAATACAGAACTCTCCGAAAACATGTGGTGTGGCTGTTTTAAGAAGCACAATAAGGAGGCACTTGAAGAAAGATGGGCTGCATGGTCAAGTTGCCAGAAGAAAGCCATTACTATGCAAATGCCACAAAGTATCCTACTTACAATACGCCAAACAGCACAGAGACAAGCCTCGAACTTTCTGGCACAAAGTCATTTGGAGTGATGAGACCAAAATTTCGCTTTTCGACCACAACCATAAACGCTATATTTGAAGAGGAGTCAACAAGGCCTGTGAAACACGGAGGTGGATCGCTGATGGTTTGGGGATGTGTGAGCTACAAAGGCACAGGAAATTTGGTCAAAATTGACGGCAAAATGAATGCAGTATGTTATCAAAAAATACTGGAGGAACATTTGCATTCATCAGGTAGGAAGCTGCGCATGGGACGTTCTTGGACATTCCAACATGACAATGATCCAAAACACAAGGCCAAGTCGACCTGTCATTGGCTACAGCAGAATAAAGTGAAGGTTCTGGAGTGGCCATCTCAGTCTCCTGACCTCAATATCATTGAGCCACTCTGGGGAGATCAGTATAAATTGCATAAGCAAGACAGCCCAAGAATTTACAGGAACTGGAGGCTTTTTGCCAAGAGGAATGGGCAGCTTTACCATCTGAGAAGATAAAGAGCCTCATCCACAAATCCCACAAAAGACTTCAAGCTGTTGTTGATGTTAAAGTGGGCAATACACAGTATTAAGAACTGGGGTACTTTTGATCAGGGTAATTTGGGTAGTTTCTGTTGTCATTATGATTTAAAAAGATTAAACACAGTTGATTTATAATACATAGCTTCAGCCAAACGCTAACCATGAGTGAAAGAAATGTTTTTCTTATCGTTTATATTCTCTGAAAAATTGGCAAGAAATCATAAATTCTGCCAGGGTGTGTAAACTTATGAGCACAACTGTATATGTATTTTCTTTGTTTTTTGTTGATCTGCACAATACTAACAGTTTTTAATCATGTTTAAAATAAATGATGGAATTTTAATATACCTAGTGTTTGTGTGATGTAAAGCACCCAAAAAGTCCCAAATATCTCTTTGAATTCAATGTTATAATATACGGAATGCGGTGCAATAAGTGATTGGTGACTCACTCACACTTGTGTCTTTATATGTGTTGTATATTTTCTTCTATCTTGGTATTATGTAAATCATTTCCCTGTATCAAAGTTTTTGTACTGTAAAACTGTTAAACCATGCAGTTTTCTTATGAACCTATGTAAGTCCTTGAATAGTAAGAATTTATTGGGATTGTTTGTAGAAGCGAAATTAAGCATCTTACGCAATAAAAAGATGTCATCATCAGTTAAATTGTGAGAGGATAAAATAAAGATCCTTACCCCTTTTAGGGAATCAATATTTTGGTTCTCTCTTTTTTGCTCTAAGTTTTCCTCCTCTCCTACCTTTCACAACTTTCTTTTTGTGTTGAGCAGATTGGCGAGGGGAAGTCCTAAAAAGGAGCCCTACTAGTGCCAGAGAAATTTTGTGGGGTGCATTGGAGCACAACGTTTTCTGGTGCAATCATATTTGATTGTATATTTTAATAACTTTGTTAACTGGTTTGGGATTCAGTAGAGAAAAACGATTTTGAATTGGTACAGAATAATTGGATTTCAAACACTTACTGTCTGTTATTTGTATCCATATTGTCATTCTGAGTGCAATTAGGGTACGGTTAATAGGGCATGGAGTATATGGACACATTGAGAAAAGATTTAGGAGTAAGGGGAACAACAGGCTCACAGTTCTCTGGTTTAGTTAGTTTCTCTGCCAGAGAAGGTCTATCTAGGTGGTTCAAATACTTTGGACTCTTTTTCTTTTTACTCCTGGACATTTTTTTGTGTACGAGTATGGGTAAATCTCTGTTTCTGGCATTTTTTCATTCCCCTAAAGTTAAAGTTGGGGATTCGTTTTAAACTCATGAGTGGTAGAGGTAAGTATTTACTTGTTTGTTGGGCCTTTTTAAACAAAGCCCAGGAAAAACATCTGTTCTTGTAATCATTAATGTGCCTATTTACTGTAGTTTGTTGATTTTACCATCTTCATTGAGTCTTTGAAAGAGTCTTTTAACTCTTTTAAAAAGGTGGTGAACCATTTACTAATAAGGGTAGAAGAATGAAAATCCTCTAATCTTTTATATAGAGCAGTAACCTGTTTCTGATACATTTTAAGTCCCCCCCCCCCCCCCTGTGATATGAGTTGTAACCATTTTTTAACCACCATTTACAGAATCTGATAGTTGTCTCTATTCATTACTGAGGTCTTTATCTAAATAAAATGACATTGTTTGAGAATGTGGAAGCTTCCAGGGGTTATGTTCCAAATATTTCTGCAGAAGAACGCAGGTATGGTTAAAATAAAGATATTTATTGTAAAACGTTAAATGTACCTGTCAGACTTGAAAGAAGGGGTAGGACCCCTGAATTGCATCACCGACTGTACACTGCCTCACACTCCCTTCACTGAGCTTTTCATATTTCACATGCCACTTTCCTAAGGGTTTAGGCAGACTGGCTTCCAGCATACCTGCGTTTGCCTGTGCTTGACAGTTTTCCCACACCCATCTATACCTAAGTGCAAGGGCATATTGTTTCCTGTGCTTTACATAAATAAAAAAAAAACTCACCATAATATCCCTTTCTCTGAGTTCATTGATGGACACAGCCTCTTCTTATTCTTGGGAATCAGAAAATAATAAACTGTGCTATAGTCCGAAATAATAAGCAGCAGCTAGAAATAAGGAAAATGAACAAAAAATAATAAAGCCGCGCTAGAAAACGTTAGTCCATATGCCATATTGGGACTGTTATATGGACTAACATTTTCTAGCGCGGCTTTATTATTTTTTGTTCTTCTTATTCTTGACCATAGGGTTTATAGCGCCACCTACAGGAGTAGGACACTATGCAGAAAAAGAACACAGGTCCGCTTATGGGCAATTCTAACTGGTATAAACCTCCTTTCTGCTATAGGCAAGCCAGTTAGTCACTAAGCAGTACAAGTAAAAAGAACCAAGTAGATGGGTGCTGTGTATGTCAATGAACTCAGAGAAAGGGATGTTATGGTGAGTAACAAAAACAAATCCTATTTTACCTTATGTTTATTGACACAAACAGTCTCTTCTTATTCTTGATCACATGTCCCAAACAGTGCTTCAATGAGGGGTGGGCAACAAAAAACAGGGGCCACCAGGCAAACATGCCAACTACCCAAAGAACCCCTCCCGAAACAAGATTACTCAAACAACAACCAGCAAAACTTTGCAGCCAAAACAAGCATCCGAAGATGCAACCCAGTAACTTGTAAAAGTATGCACAGACAACCAGGTAGCCACCTTGTGAAAGGTGGGTACTAGCCATCCTAATCACATCCAAAGAGTGTAGTGCTGCCTCCTTAGGGTGTGAAGGTTGTGGACACAGGAAAGGAAGTTCAATGACCCCAAACAGTTGGAAATTCTATACCATCTACAGAATGAAGAAGGGACACAGACAGAGAATCCCTCATCCCTGTAAGACCTATAGGAAGACTTACAGGAGAAAGCAGCTAGCTCCGACACACTTTGTGCAGATGTGAAGGTAACCAAAAGGGCATTGTCTGAGACAGCATGTGTGGGGAGATATCCCAAATACTCTCAAGGGAGACTTCTGGAGAACCAAAATAACCAAGTTCAGGTCCCACAGTGGCAACAGGGAATGCATGGAAGGCCTTATATGATGAACCCTATAGAAGAAGGTACGAAGAAAGGATTGTGTGGCCAAGGGATGTTGAAAGAAGATCACCAGGGCAAAAACCTGTTCTTTCCTAGTACTCAAGGCAAGCTATTGATCAGTACCCTGTTGGAGAAGACCAAATTCCGAGCCACCAAGGAGGAGTGTGGATGGATACCCAGAGCTTAGCACCAGACGATGTAAGCCTTCCAGATATGAAGATAAATCTCCTGGGAAAAAGACCTGCATGCCTTCAACATAATAGGGATCACCAAACCCAATAATCCCCTGACTCTCAGAACCAGGCTTTCAATAGTCACGCTGTCAAGCTAGAAATGGCCAAGTAGGGCGAAAGATTGGACTCTGATACGGGAGATCTTTGAGAAGGGGCAGCTGCTGTGGAGCGTCCGTGACCAAGCCACACCACATTGATGGACTGGGGTTGACGGGGCCGTCCAAAGCCACCAGAAGACTGGAATCCCTTCAGCAGGTGAGAGGGCAGCTTGAGAGGAGGAAATAAATGAGGTAATGCTGATCCCACAGAGCCACCAGCATATCCAATGTATCCATTGGGGAGTCCTGTGCTCTGGCCACTTTTGAGATGGTGTGCCAGAAGGTCCATGCCAGGGATCCCCCAGTGCAGGCAGATTTTATGAAACCCGTCCGGATGCAGGGACCACTCCCCCTAATCAAGCGTCTGATGCCTGAAGTAATTTATCTGCCAAACTTAGACACTGAACATGTGCACAGTGGAGAAAGCCAAAACAAGCTGCCCTGCCCACCGCAAAATGCAGGATTCCCTCAGAGCCATTGCTGCACTTCTCGTTCTGCCCTGATGGTTGACATAGGCCACCGTGGTGGCATCGTCCGAAGGGATCCTGACCATGAGCCCTTCCTTAAGAAAGTCCGTCCAGTGCTCTGGAGACAACCTGATTCCTTGGCATTGATGGGCAGGTGAACCTCATCTGGTGTCCAATGGCCCCGCGCCTCAGGACCCCTTCACCAGGCATGTGATGAACATGTGCGAAGGGAATACAGACAAGACTGCATATAGAGACAGACATACTGTCTGCATTTGTTGCACAATGCATCCTTCAAATAGACAGCAGCAGATTCGCTACCCAAGAAACATATGAACAGCTCTGCACCAGGATCTCTAAGAGAAATATCATTATTTTAACCACTCCTGCACCCTTCTTCTTATCCTTTATTTGCTCAAGCTGATCTGCCCGGATCTTAAAGGAGTAGCAGGATTGTGACTCCCTACTTCAGAATAGGAAGTTCATGGACTCCATGCTTTTTCCTCTGAGTTGCTCCTGGGACTGAAAAGAATACCTACACCAAGGATTTGTAAGACTTTCTTTGATCTATTCAGAGCACTGAGCATACCATTTGATAGACGTTATATTTATAAAAAGTACACAAATTCTTTTTTGTTTCTACCTTATCATGGTGACATTGTGACAAATCGGTATCCATGAAATAACCAGAATTATGACAACACAGGTTCTTTACAGGTCAAGTGGTGTATCTATGAAAATGAGGCTTATATACTGGAAATCAAACACTTTATTTTATACATAAGAAATTAATGGTTAGATGTATACATTTTAATACTGATTGTAAGAGAATGATTGGTTAATCATAAGGAGAAAAAAGCTGAAAAGAGGTGAGGAAAAAAGCCATGACCAAACCTTTTTTTATTTCTATACTTCGCTTTTGGGACACAGGAGTACATTTACAAATGTAGTTCTGTGACCCAGAGCCAGCTGATAGTGTGCCATTGCCTGCAGAACAGAGTTTAGTAAAAGCAGGCAGGGCTGACTACAGTCTACAAAAATCCTGCGTGTTGTCATCTCTCAGCAGAGCTAAATGCATTTCTGGCAGATCAACAGGTATTTTTTTCTTTTGTACTTGCAGGGTCTTTAAAGGGATGTGCATGTATTAGAGATGTACCACATATGATCTTTTTGTTTCTTTTTTGCTTGACATATGCTTTAAATAGCAAGGTTTTCTTCGCAGTCATGGTAAATATTAGATTAGTACAAGGTTTTGTTACACCCCAGCTGCTTATGTGCATGCTTTTCCGGTATTTTAGCAAAATTATTTTTTTTATAAAATTATTAATTTTTTGATCTGGATACTGAAAAAAAGGAAAGCACAAAAAGAACACAGCAGGCGGACAGTAATGCAACGTTAGCAGGTGAGTAAAGAGAACACAGTTTGGGTATTGAAAAGCATTAAAAAAAAAAAAAAAAAGAGTACCAGAGAACAAAGACAGAGACTTAGAGGTCAATAAAGAAAGGGGTGTCTTGGGAAAGAGGACTGGAAGAAAGTAAAATAAAAAGGGGCCAGGAAAAAAGACAGCAGGGGACCGAAGCTAGTGTCGGGGTGGAGGAAACAGCACAGCAAGGATCTAAAGGAAAGTAAAAAAGTATGCCAGGGCAGTGGAGAGAACACATCAAAGGACAGGAAGGCAGTTCAGTGGTGTACCTAGCACATCTGGCACCTGGGGCCAGTAGATTACTTTGCAACCCCCCCCCCAAAAAAAAAATGGCAAGATAATAGATTATATAAAGTAGCGTGTTCTGTGCACTGTGCTGAATTGTGGGGGGGATACCCCCTATCCCATACAGAGTCCTCAGTACAGACACCCCAATACCCTACCATCCCATACAGAGCATACCCCCCATCCCATATAGAGTTAGTATAGACCACCCCCAATCCATATAGAGTCCTTAATATAGACAATCCCCCCCCCCACCATCATATAGAGTTTTCAGTACAGACATTCTCCCCATACCATATAGAGTCACTACAGACAGCCCCCCCCATCGCATATAGAGTGAGTATAAACAGTCCACCCCCCGAAGTATAGATTTCTCTCCTCCCTAAACTCACCATATAGGACGGGAGCCCAGTGAGTGGATTTCCCACATCTTATTTTTTTCAACTCTGCCGACGCACCCCATACCCCCATCGGTATGCACTGGGACAGTTAGAAAGAGCTACCAAGGTAGGAGTACAGTGTTTGGGGTTTTGGGGATAGTAAGGTGACACTGTAGTAAAAAGGTGCCACAGAAGAGAGGAAAATATGTCAGGAAACCATAGGGTAGTAGTCTATAAAGGTGGAGGCTTAAAAATACAAACAAAATATATTGTGACAGAAATAAGTACCAAAGTCCAGTGTGAAATATTAAATGTCAAACAAATAGATATGCACAGTGCAATTAAATACAGGAATAACTTATAACTGTAGTGTTAGTTTGAGGCCCAGGAAATGGTAGGGGAAGCGGGTAGAGACAGTCAGGAGCGCTCAACGTCTCCGCATAGGGGAGTTGTCCCAATCCACCCAGCAGCTCAAAGTTCAGGGAGGCGGCGGTCAAAAGTTCCCGGAAGGCAGTAGTGAATCTAGGTGTCCCAGATCAGCCTACATTTTTTCATGGTGCCTTGTAATTTAGCGGTTGTTTTTTCATTAATCAAAACCCAATGCATACGGGAGGGAATATTTTGTATGTTTTTTAAGTATTGATGTGTGTTATTTGATGCGCTTTAGTTGATTTATTTTGGCGCTGCATATATATGCATTGCCAAAATAAATCAACTAAACCGCATTAAATAACATATTTCAATACTTAAAAAACATACAAAATATTCGCTCCTGTATGCATTGGGTTTTGATTAAATAATTTATCACACTTTTGGGATCTGTAAATCTCTCTTTAGTCAGCAGCATGTTCATACCACAGAGCAGACTAGAAATCTATACATGTGGGGATGCCATGAGAACATGTAGTGGTCCAGAGTAAACAAAGGTTTCATTGCAAGAATAATAAGGCTACATGTACACGGGACATTTTTCAACCTCCCCTGAATGACCCAACTTGACAGCTAGAAACTGACATTTAAAAAGTCCATTTAGTCTGCAGTTGCATGCCATGTTTAGCAGCGTTTTGCTTTGTTTGCATCTAAGAGCGTTCTTTTTTTAAATGAAAAACGCCTATAAACGAAACGCTCCTAGATGCGAGTTACTACATTTACAAGCTGTTACAGGCATTTGGCATTTCAAATGCCTCTGAACATCCGTCTCAAACTCATTTTTTTGCTTACTGATAACATAACAAAGAGGAGTTCAGGGGCAGCTGAAAAAAACACCCAACTGCTCCTAAACATCCATTTACCAGCAGAAGTGTACTTGAGGCCTAATCAGCCTGAGCTAGGCTCTACCCACTTAGCTGCATTTTGAGGCAGCGTGCACTAATGTATGTTATTCAATTACTAACATATAATTAAAAAAATGAATCAATACATTTACAATGGCGGCTATAGACCCTGGGGACATGTATAAACTTGCACAGTCTGCACGACTGGTGTTTTGTGTTTGTTCTGTTTAGCATTTTTCCTGTTACTGTTCTGTATTTTTACTAAAGCATTATTTATTACTCTTGGTAAGAGATATAGCACTAGATTTTTTTCTGAATTGTATTATGTTTTATCTTAATAATTTTATTGCTTCAAACTTAGAGTTATTTCTACAATGATGATACTTTCAACTTTAACTACGCCCAAGCCAAAGCTGCAGATGGAAACTACAAAGAGGCTGAGGAGGTAAGCTGATTTATTTATAAGTCTTGAAAAATACACTATCACTAATGTAAAAGACAGTTCTTAAGATATTTCTCATGATTTTCATACCTGTGATCAGGGATCGAGTCCTGGGGAAAAAACTGTAGGAACTCGCCCAAGATTTTCCTCCCCACCTCAAAAATAAAAGTATGTGTGTATATAAATATATATATATATATATATATATATATATATATATATATATATATATTGTGACAAACAGCCCATGTCAGTGGTGGATGGTATATATCTGCCACATAGAGATTCATAAGGTAATGGCTGGTAGAGAGGTCTGTAGGCAGCAAGGGGGTTATGTTGATCACACCTTGCTCCCCAGCTGAGGTATAATTTTACCTGACCTGTGGGTAATCAGTGTGGTGCTGGGAGAGAGAGAAGCACGCTGTGAAGGAACATGCCTGCAGGTCTGAAGCAGACCCTGTGTGAGGTCTGTCCGTGGCCAGGAGGTTTATTTCATTTAAATGGACTTTTTGCTTTGGACTATGTTCTGCTACCCCTGCGAGGGAGATTCTTCTGTTTATCCTGTTTTCAGAGAAAATAAACATGGGCAGGACGCCCTTAACCTGACATACGCCTGGAGTACTTGTTTGGGGGAACCCCTCCACTTGAGCTGATCGCCCACAATTGGTGGAAACAGATGCGTGCAAACCTGCTACTAATCCACGCTGAAAGGCAAGTACTAGCTACACTGTGTACCTGTTATGAAAAGACTGCATTGGAATAAACTGTGTGAACGTTTTGTCAGCGGGGTTAAAAGGACAGCAGAGTGTGTCTTACCTCTTAAAACGCACAGGGTTCCTCAGTGTAATTTGTGAATCTGCAGCATGGAGGACTTGTTAAAGGCCTTTGTCAGGAAAGGTGGAGAACTCGTGTATCCATAAGAAGAAACACGGTGTGCAGGCGCGTGCACGAACGAACAGACGGCACGAACGTTCATGCGCACGCGTGACTGGGAGGCGCGCATTCCTGTTCCTAACAGTTCTTGGCGCCAAAGGGGCTATTTAAACCAGACAAGGACATGGGATCAATGCCGTTTGGTCTACAACGTTCCTGTTATCCCTGCTATCTGTCTACCTGCTGAATCTGTTTCCTTGATCTACCGGCTTGATCCTGACATCGCTGCTATCCACCTGCCCTGACTTCTGGCTATCTCTGACAATCCGCTTGCCTGCCCCTTGGTACCTCGCTGCCAGCCCGTTGCTGACCCGGCCTGTGTCCGACCATTCTTCTGCCTGCCCCTCGGTTCCTGACCTGCCTGCCTGCTGTCTGATCCGGACTGTCCCTGGCCTTCTCATCCAGCATCACCTGCTTGATCTAGCCGGACGGGGCTATCATCAGCTGTCTCCCTCCTCTGCTCCATCAAGCTGCATCTTCAGCCCTGCCTGTGACCATCGCACCTGTGTTCCAGTCAAGCACTTGTGCCATTCTGTACTCTTGAGCCTTATGTTCACTATATCAGGGGTTCCTGAGTCAGGATTGTAAGAGAGGCTGTCCTCGGTAATTGCAGACTCCACCACCAGGTACGTGACAGTACCAAACGGTCATGCCCGAGTCTGCGCCAGGGCCCTCTCCCATGGAGGACCTCTGCCGACATCTTGCTGGTCTTACGCAGGCTGTTAAAGGTCTTCAAGGTGGCTACCACCGCTTGGAAGGACTTGTTCAGGAACTCTCTTCTTCATCATCATCCAGCACCAGGCACCCCGTGGCCTCCGCAAGTCCTGCTGCTTCACCTACAGTGGTCATGCTGCCTCCAGAACCCAGAATTCCGTCTCCTGACAAGTTTGCTGGAGAACGCAGCAAATTCTGTTCTTTGAGCAACGCATGTGAACTTTATTTTGCATTGCAACCCCGCACATTCTCGCTGGAAGTAACCAAGGTGGGATTTGTGATCTTGCTCCTACAAGGGGAACCACAGTCCTGGTCTCACCGGCTTCTTGAACAAAAGGCAGCATCACTGGTGGACCTGACATCCTCCTTCCAGGCCATGTCACAGCTCTACGAGGACCCGCTCTTTCCGCAACAGCAGAAGCAGCACTACATGCACTTCAGCAGGGGCGCAGAGCGGCAGAGGACTATGTATCTGAATTTAGACGTTGTAGTTCCGATACCAACTGGAACGATGCCGCTCTGTGCTACCAATTCCGCCTGGGTCTCTCCGAACCCCTTAAAGATGAACTGGCCCGGGTAGGAGTCCCTCAGTCTTTAAACAGTCTGATCAACCTATCTATTCAGATTGATCGACATCTGAGGGAATGAAGGTCTGAACATCAGGCGGGTCCTTCTCGCCCCACATGGATGTTGCCTCATGGTCCTGGTTCCTCCAGTCCAGCTTCACCAACCACGGCAGTTCCTCTACCTGACACTTCGGAACCCATGCAATTGGGCCTGCTCCGTCCATCTCTTTCGGCTGAGGATCGCCAGTTCCATCGGTTGAGCAATCTTTGCATGTACTGCGGTGCTCCGGGACATTATGTGAGGACCTGTCCAGCAAAGCTTCGTAAATGTCTGACCGTTGCATCTGATCCTGTGTCAGCTTGCTTTAGCAACCCTGCTCAGATCAATGTACCTGTCTCTTTTCAGCTCCAAGGCAGGAACATCCAGGTCCTCGCCATTATTGATTCAGGGGCCTGCACATAGACTTGTCCTTTGCCACCAAGCACCAGATTCCGCTTCAGCTCAAAGCCCGAGGAATGACTGTTCATCTGGCGGATGGGTCAACTATCAAGCCTGGACTGGTCACACATGAAACAGTACAACTGCCTGCCACCATAACCGACTCCCACCATGAACTCCCACGCCTTGACGCCATAGCATCCCCATTGTTTCCAGTCATTCTGGGTATGCCCTGGCTACTGGCGCACAATCCATGCATCAACTGGGCCAAAGGGTAGATCGAGTTCCTGTCATCCTACTGTTCTCAGCACTGTCTGCAAGAAGACCCAAGGCCACCTCCTACTCTGCTTTGCTTGGACTCTGAGGTAGACCTGGAAACCCGACAATCTGTACCAGAAGTGTACCATGCTTTCCTGGACGTTTTCAGTAAGAAAGGGGCAGAAACTCTTCCACCCCATCAGCCTTACGACTGCCCCATTGAACTTCTTCCAGGAACTGAAGTCCCGTTTGGGAGAATTTTTCCCCTGTATGAACTTGTACTGGGTGCTCTTAAAACTTACTTGGACGAGAATTTACAGAGGGGGTTTATTTGACCTTCTACATCACCCGCAGGCGCAGGCATTTTCTTTGTGGAAAAAGATCATTCCTTACAGCCTTGCGTGGGCTACAGAGAGCTGAACAAGATCACGGGCAAGAACCGCTATCCCCTCCCATTGGTTCCCAAACTATTCCAGAGACTTGGGACAGCGATCACCTTTACCAGACTGGATCTCCGAGGGGCATACAATCTTGTTCGCATCCGAGAGGGTGACGAATGGAAAACTGCCTTCCACACTCGCTTTGGGCATTACGAATATTTAGTGATGCCATTCGGACTCTGTAATGCACCTGCTACGTTCCAGCACTTTGTAAATTACATCTTCAGAGACTATCTAGATCTGTTTGTCATAATTTACTTGGACGACATCTTGATTTTTTCATCATCTTTGGAGGAACACCGCCAACATGCCCAGCGTGTCCTGGAACGTTTGAGACAACACAAACTTTATGCCAACCCTGAAATTGTACCTTTGAGCAACAGAGCATCCAATTCTTGGGGTTGATTATTTCTGTCAGAGGCATCAAGATGGACCCTCAGAAAGTTTCTGCCATCTTTGACTGGCCCACACCCAGCGACAAGAAGGGGATCCTACGTTTCGTTGGATTCGACAATTTTTAGCGAAAGTTTATCAAAGGATTTTCAGCTATCATTTCCCCCATCACCCAGCTAACTAAGCAAGGCATTCGGTTCCACTGGTCTGTAGAGGCACAGTCAGCCTTTGAAACCCTCAAGAATCTGTTCACATCCGCACCCGTTCTGAAACATCCTGATCCGGCTCTCCCATATGTTCTCGAGGTGGACGCATCTGAAACAGTGGTTGGGGCAGTACTCTCCCAGAGACAAGGTGCTAAAGTCCTGTTGTATCCGGTCACCTTCTTCTCTCACAAATTATCTGTACCTGAGAGGAATTATGATGTTGGTGACTGAGAATTACTGGCAATTAAAGCTGCATTGGAAGAATGGCGTTGCCTGCTGAAAGGGGCGGCACATCCGATCCTGATCTATACAGATCACAAGAATCTGGAGTATCTAAGGACTGCAAAGAGGCTAAAACCACGCCAGGCCAGATGGGCCCTGTTCTTCTCCAGATTCTCCTTCCATATTACATACAGGCCGGGATCTAAGAAAACAAAGCCAGATGCGTTTTCGCGTATGTACAACGAGCCTGGGAACCCACCATCTTCCGACACCATTCTGCCCTCCGGAAATTTTTTGTTGCTCCATGAAGATCTGTTGTCACAAATTAAACATCTGTTCAAAGGATATGTTGTTCCTCCTGGAAACGATCTCCAGTTAAGAGAGGGATTGCTGTGACATGACAACAAGATCTTTGTACCTGAGGATGTGCGTACCACAGTTTTGGGACTTTGTCATGATCATGAACCTGCGGGACACTTCAGTGCCTACAAGACCTCTGAACTGCTCAACGCACATTTTGGTGGCCGCAAGTGGGGGATGACTTTAAGCGTTATGTGGAATCTTGTAACACCTGTGCCCAAAATAAGGGCAGCAAGAATAAGGCTTGGGGTCTACCGAGACCACTCCCAATTCCGGAAAGACCTTGGAAAATGATTTCAATAGACTTCATTGTCGAATTACCCCAGTCGGAAGGATTTTCCTCCATTTTTGTGGTGGTGGACAGACTAACTTAAATGGCCCACTTCGTGCCTATGAGAGGTACACCTTCTGCCCCTGAAACAGCTAAAGCTTTCATTAAAGAAATCATAAGGCTCCATGGGATACCAGCCAACATTGTCTCTGACAGAGGGGTACAATTCACCTCCAGATTCTGGAAAGCTTTGTGTGAGGCCTTAAAAATTGAACTTTCATTTTCTTCAGCTTATCACCCGCAGACCAACGGGCAAACTGAAAGGACTAATCAAACTTTGGAGCAGTACCTGAGATGTTTTTCGTCCTTCTCCCAAGATGACTGGGTGTCTTTACTACCTATAGCTGAATTTGCCTATAATAACTCTGCACATTCCTCCATCAAACAGTCCCCCGTTTTTGCAAACTATGGGTTTCACCCATCTTTCCTGCCTAGCTCCATCCCTGAAAGTACAGTCCCAGCCGTGCAAGAGACAATGGATTTTTTCAGCATCAACAATAAGCTGTTGCAGGAGATGATGTCCAAGTCCCAGGAATGCTATAAGAAAGCATTTGACAGGAAAAGACAAGGAGAACTGGACTTAGAGCCAGGGGAACAGGTTTGGTTATCAACTGCAAACTTGAAACTGGCTTGCCCTTCAAAGAAATTGAGACCCAAGTTCATAGGTCCGTTTCCTGTAAAGAAAAGAGCTAACAGTGTAGCTTATGAATTAGAATTACCGGACTCATTACGTATTCACCCGGTTTTTCATGTGTCCCTGTTGAAACCGGCAACCTATGACTGTTGCTGGGGAATAGGAATTTGAGATCGAAGCCATCATGGACTGCAGAAGAAGGGGTGGTCAGGTCCAATATCTCATTAAAAGGAAAGGGTATGGTCCAGAAGAGAACTCTTGGGAACCTGAAACCAATATCCATGCCCCAAGACTGATACAGGCTTTCCAAAGATCCCACTCTGAAAGACTTGCCCTGTTGGGCATCCGGAGGCTGCCCGTTGAGGGGGGGCAATGTCAGGAAAGACAGAGAACTCATGTATCCATAAGAAGAAACGGGCATGCACAAACGTTCGTGCGCACGTGCAACCGGGAGGCGCGCATTCCCGTTCTTAACCGTTCTTGGCGCCAAAGGGGCTATTTCAACCGGACAAGGACATGGGATCAATGCCGTGTGGTCTACAACATTCCTGTTATCCCTGCTATCTGTCCACCTGCTGAATCTGTTTCCTTGATCTACCGGCTTGATCCTGACATCGCTGCTATCCGCCTGCCCTGACCTCTGGCTATCTCTGACGATCCGCTTGCCTGCCCCTTGGTATCTCTGTCAGGAAAAGACAGCTCTCCTGGGTGTTTCCGCGGTGGTGTGTGTGCGCCCGTGCCAGAAACTGCGCCAAACGGCCCTATTTGAATCAGCAGGACCCAGCAGCCAGTGCTGTCCGTTCTACAGCATTCCCTGCACCTGTGACCCTCCGGTGACTACTCTGAGTGACTTCCCATTCCTGAGACCCCGGCTACCACTCTGGACTTGTTGATATCTGTCTGCATCTGACCCGGCCTGTTTACGACTATCCACTTGTCTGCTCCCTTGGTACTTCCGCTGCCAGCACGTTGCCGACCCCGCCTGTACCCGACCATCCGTTTGCCTGCTGTACCGCACCGCCTGCCAGTTGCCGACCTGGACTGAACCACTACTCTCCCACTTGCATGAGCTCCAGTGGACTTCTGCTTACCATCTGAAGATTGTCCAGCCCTCGTGCCCCCCTGTGCTCCAGAGCTCCCTGTCCACACTATCAGGGGTTCTCGAACCAGGGCCGCAAGAGAGGTTGCCCCCGCATAAGCCAGAATCTACCACCAGGACAGAAACTGACAGCCATGTCAGAGTCTGCGCCGGGGCCCTCTCCCATGGAAGAGCTATGTGTACACCTTGCTGGACTAACCCAAGCAGTGAAAAACCTGCAGGAAGGATATGCACACTTGGAAAATCAAGTTGAGGACTTGGCCACTCCTAATCCCTCCAGCAGGGGCCACACACCTCCCTGTACCATAGTGACTCTGCCCACGGAGCCTAAGGTACCTTTGCCTGAGCGGTTTGCGGGGGACCGCAGGAAGTTGAGAGCCTTCCGCAGTTCCCGTGAACTGTATTTCGCTCTCCAGCCCCGCACGTTCTCTTTGGAAGCCACCAAGGTGGGCCTGGTAATTTCCCTCCTTCAGGATGACCCACAAGCCTGGGCTCATCGCCTATTGGAGCAAAAGGCTCCCGAGACCTCCACCTTGGGCGAGTTCTTTCAGGCTATGGGCCAGCTATATGAGGACCCACACCTGGCAGCCACAGCAGAAGCCGCACTCCATGCTCTCCAGCAGGGCCACCGTCCTGTAGAAGATTACGTATCCGAGCTCAGGCGCTGGAGCGCCGATACGGCCTGGAATGGCGTGGCCCTCTGCCACCAGTTCCAGCTGGGACTGTCCGAATCACTTAAGGTTGAGCTGGTGCGCGTCGGGGTTCCCCATACCCTTGAAGCGCTAATTAATCTGGCCATCCAGATTGACCGTCACCTGTGGGAGCGCAGTGCAGAGAGGGCCACAGAATCTCTGCGCCATTCCTGGATGTCCTACCGAGCATCTACCCATCCAGGTCCAAGCCCAGCAGCAACCTCCTCTCCACAGGACCATTCTGAGTCTATGCAGACTAGGTTCTTCCGCCCATCCTTGTCCCCAGAAGAACGCCAGCGGCGGATGAACCATAACTTGTGCCTCTATTGCGGCAGTTCGGGGCACATAATCAGGAGTTGCCCTGCCAAGACTGGCAAGGATCCCACGCCAGTCCTAGGGGAGGTGCTATCCCTGCCAAGTTCCCAGCCCCACCTGACCCTCCTCAACTTGCTGCAACTCCCCGACAGGAACATTCAAGTGTCGGCTATCCTGGATTCGGGAGCATGCAGCTGCTTTATTGACCTGTCTTTTGCTGCCCAGCATCGGATCCCTCTCAGGCTCAAGGAACGTCCACTGTCTATCCGCTTGGCCGCTGGGTCAGTCATCAAGTTGGGCACAGTGACTCAAGAAACCTTCCCTTTGTCAGCCCGGACGGCCGAAGGCCACTCAGAGTTCCTAGTGTTGGATGCCATCTCCTCCCCGTTATGTCCCGTGATTCTTGGCCTCCGATGGCTCCGAGCACACAGTCCTCACATTGACTGGAATGTGGGAGAAATCCGGTTCCAGTCCCCATACTGTCTGAGCAATTGCCTCCTACCATCCCAGAGAGCACCACCAGCGGTACTCTCCATCAACCCTGATCCAGACCAGGAGACCTGCCTTGCTATCCCTGAGGCGTACTAAGACTTCTTGGATGTCTTTAGCAAGAAAGGGGCGGACACCCTAACTCCACATCAGCCATACGATTGCCCGATATACCTGTTGCCTGGGACCGAGGTCCCTTTCGGTAGGATATTTCCTCTCTCGGAAGTGGAGCTTGCGGCTCTCAAAGCCTACCTTGAGGAAAACCTGCAAAAGGGCTTCATTCAGCCCTCTACTTCCCCTGCAGGAGCTGGGATCTTTTTCGTTGAAAAAATGGACCACACCCTCCGGCCGTGTATTGACTACCGGGACCTTAATAAAATCACGGTAAAAAACAGATACCCTCTGCCTCTGGTTCCGGAACTGTTTCAACGCCTCGGCTCTGCAGCCATATTCACCAAGCTGGATCTTCGGGGGCTTACAACTTGATCCGTATACGGGAGGGGGATGAATGTTAAACAGCATTTCGTACCCGATTTGGCCATTTCGAGTATTTGGTCATGCCCTTCAGGCTTTGCAATGCCCTGGCTACATTCCAGCACCTGGTCAACGATATCTTCAGGGACTTTCTTGACCAATTTGTGGTAGTATACCTGGATGATATCCTTATCTTCTCTCCCTCCCTGGAGGAACATCGGAAGCATGTCAGACGTGTACTCAGCCGCCTACGGCAGCATGGCCTGTATGCCAAGGCCGAAAAGTGTGCCTTTGAGCGCACAGAGATCGCCTTCTTCGGGTTCCATATCTCCACTTCTGGCACAACAATGGACCCCCAAAAAGTCGCAGCTATTGTGGACTGGCCCCCACCGGCGGACAAGAAGACGGTACAGCGCTTCATTGGCTTCGCCAATTTTTATAGAAAATTCATCCGAGGTTTTTCTGCTGTCATCTCTCCGATAATGCAGCTAACCAAACAGAACACTCGCTTCGTCTGGACCCAAGGTGCCTTCCAAACCTTAAAGAGACTGTTCACCTCGGCACCTGTTCTTAAACACCCGGACTCCACGCGGCCCTACATCTTGGAAGCAGATGCTTCAGAGACCGCCGTGAGGGCAGTCTTGTCCCAAAGACAGTGACCTAAGGCTTCTCTGCACCCTATCACCTTCTTCTCACGGAAGCTCTCTCCCCCCGAGAGAAACTACGATGTGGGTGACAGGGAGCTTCTAGCAATTAAATCCGCCCTGGAGGAGCTGCTCATCCAGTCTTGGTCTTCACAGACCACAAGAATCTGAAATACCTAAGGACGGCCAAGAGACTTAGGCCCCGCCAGGCACGCTGGGCCCTGTTCTTCTCAGTTTTCAGTTACATATCACGTACTGTCCCGGATCCAAGAATGTTTAGCCGGATGCGCTATCGAGGATGTTTCATGAAACCGGAGAAGCACCCCCTCCTGACACCATCTTACCAGCTTACCATTTTCTGCTAATTCGGGAAGATCTCTTGACCCAGATCAGGCAAACGCTGGCCAGCTCCACCATACCCGCAGATTCTGGACTTTCCCTCAAGGACGGGTTATGGTGGTCGGGTACCAAAGTTTTTGTGCCAGAAGAACTTTGCCTGTCTGCCCTTGAACCCTGCCACGACCATCACTTAGCCGGGCACTTTGGCCATCGAAAGACAACCAAATTACTTGCCCGCACCTTTTGGTGGCCACAGTTGAAAGAGGACTGTAAAAACTATGTCAACGCCTGCCTTGTCTGTGCCAGGAACAAGGCAGAAAGAACTAAGGCCTGGAGTCTATTAAACCCACTACCTATTCTTGAACGCCCGTGGGCGCAAATCTCAATGGAATTTAGTGTGGAATTGCCCCCATCTGCAGGCTATACAACTATCTTCGTGGCAGTCGACCGCCTCACGAAGATGGCGCACTTCATTCCGTTGAGGGGCACTCCTTCGGCCACTGAAACGGCCAAAGTATTCATCCGGGAAGTTGTCCGCCTACACGGTATTCCGAAAAACATCGTATCAGATAGAGGGGTGCAGTTCACATTCCGAGTCTGGAGGTCCTTGTGCTCTATCCTAGAAATCAAATTGGCCTTCTCTTCAGCCTACCATCTGCAGTGCAATGGCCAAATGGAAAGGACCAACCAGACCCTGGAGCAATATCTCCGATGCTACTCCTCCTACTCCCAAGATGACTGGGTCTCCTTGTTACCACTAGCCGAGTTCGCCAACAACAATTCCATCCATTCTGCCACCAAGCAGTCCCCGTTTTGGGCGAATCTTGGCTACCACCCCACATTCCTGCCTGATTTCGTCCCGGAAAGTGCAATCCCGGCCACACTGGAGATCACCAAGTTCTTGGAAAGCAACAATAAGATTCTGCAAGAGACCCTTGCCCAGTCTCAGGAACGCAATAAGGAGATCTTTGATAGAAAAAGACGTAAAGAGCTTAATCTCCAACCCGGCAATCGGGTCTGGTTGGCAACCACTAACTTAAGACTATCTTGTCCATCTAAGAAACTGGGACCGAAATTCATAGGGCCTTTACCAGTAAGGAAGAAGATTAATGAAGTGGCCTATGAACTTGACCTGCCACCCACACTTAAGATCCATCCGGTGTTCCACGTACACCTCCTCAAGCCAGCGGCCAGGGACCTGTTTTCAGGACAAAGGATGGCCCCACCTGAACCGATGATGATAGATGGAGAGGAGGGGTTTGAGGTGGAATCCATCCTCGATTGCAGAAGAAGAGCAGGAGGTGTACAGTTCCTTGTGAAATGGAGAGGTTACGGTCCTGAGGTAAATTTGTGGGAGCCGGAAAGCAACTTACACGCCCGGGAACTGGTCAAGACTTTTTGGAGAAACAATCTGGCCAAGAGAGCCCCGTTGGGCATCTGGGCAATGTCAGGAAAAGACAGCTCTCCTGGCTGCTATCCACCTGCCCTGACCTCTGGCTATCTCTGACGATCCGCTTGCCTGCCCCTTGGTACCTCTGTCAGGAAAAGACAGCTCACCTGGGTGTTTCCACGGTGGTGCACGCGCCCGTGCCAGAAACTGCGCCAAACGGCCCTACTTGAATCAGCAGGACCCAGCAGCCAGTGATGTCCATTCTACAGCATTCCCTGCACCTGTGACCCCCCGGTGACTACTTTGAGTGACTTCCCGTTCCTGAGACCCCGGCTACACCTCTGGACTTGTTGATATCTGCCTGCATCAGACCCCGGCCTGTTTATGACTATCTGCTTGTCTGCTCCCTTGGTACTTCCACTGCCAGCACGTTGCCGACCCCGCCTGTACCCGACCATCCGTTTGCCTGATACCGCTGTACCGCACCGCCTACCAGTTGCCGACCTGGAGTGAACCACTACTCTCCCACTTGCACGAGCTCCAGTGGACTTCTGCTTACCATCTGAAGATTGTCCAGCCCTCGTGCCCCCCTGTGCTCCAGAGCTCCCTGTCCACACTATCAGGGGTTCTCGAACCAGGGCCACAAGAGAGGTTGCCCCCGCATAAGCCAGACTCTACCACCAGGTACGTGACAACCTTGCTCCCAGCCCGTTGCTGACCCGGCCTGTGTCTGACCATTCTGCCTGCTTCTCGGCTCCTGACCTGCCTGCCTGCCTGCTGTCTGATCCGGACTGTCCCTGGCCTTTTCATCCAGCATTACCTGCTTGGTCTAGCCGGACGGGGCTATCATCAGCTGTCTCCCGGAGTTCCTCCTCTGCTCCATCAAGCTGCATCCTCAGCCCTGCCTGTGACCATTGCACCTGTGTTCCAGTCAAGCACTCGTGCCATTCTGTACTCTTGAGCCTTCTGTTCACTATATCAGGGGTTCCTGAGTCAAGATTGTAAGAGAGGCTGTCCTCGGCAATTGCAGACTCCACCACCAGGTACGTGACAGCCTTGCTCCAGAGTAATGATGCACAGCAACAGGTTTATAAGCAAGCTACTGCTGCACAACAAGAGACTAATACACTGTTGGTGGCTAAGCAGCAGAAAGCCCAAACAGCCAACCAGCAAGCTATGGCTGCCCTGGCTGAGACAACTGGGGCTCAAGTGGCTGCCCTGGCTCAGGCAACAGAGGCACAAGCGGCTGCTTTGACTCAGGCAGCTGAGAAGGACCGACAGGCCTTCGCTGAAGTACTACAGCGGATGCCAGCCCATTTTTCAAATGTCTCCACAGGGCCCCCTGGTGACACCTTGCCAAGCACCAAAAGTAACCTTTTACAAAAAATTACATTCCAGGATGATATGAGGGGCAGGCCTTGCCTAAAGACCGCTGGACTGCGCTGGTGGCCCCACTGTTAGCAGGCGACTCCCAAAAGGCAATGACTTGTCCGCTGAAGATGCCCGAGATTATGACAAACTAAAAGCTGAGATCTTGAGGCGTCTGGCAGTCACCGCAGCAGTAAGAGCACAGCGAGTACACAGCTGGAGTCTCAAGGCAGATGGATCTCCCTGCTCCCAAATGTATGACCTAATCAACCTGGTCAAATGGTGGCTGCAGCCTGAGATACTCACAGGGCCCCAAATAGTGGAAAGAGTTGCGATGGACCAGTTCCTGAGAGCTCTACCTCCTGAGTTGCAGAGGTGGGTGAGGCAATCTGATCCACATTCAAAGGACGTTCTGGTTGAGCTGGTGGAACGCTACTTGGCGGCAGAGGACCTGGTCGCTGGATCTGCAGCTTCACAAGCCCTGATGGTCAAAAGACCCCCTCCTGTGGCCGCCCGGTCAACCCCAGTAACACCGTTGATAAAACCGAAAAGAGGAAGTCCTGAAAGGCCAGAGAGAGTGCTCACCCCCTGTTGAAAGACCCTGTCCGGCAAGCTCCAGAGGAACCCGTGGGCATCTCCAGTGTTGGCGGTGCAGTGAATGGGGTCACATTGCTGCCAAGTGTCCCTTGAACCCTGAGCCTATGGAATGTGATATAGTCCGACGCATGTCCCTGTTTATCCGCCCGGGCCTGGTTGCTGGTTCGATCATGCCAAGCTCTGTGGGAAAGATATGGGGGAAAAGTGTATGTGCCCTCCTGGACTCTGGAAGTCTGGTCACCCTGGTCCATACCCGGCTGATGGACCCTTTAACAGCTGACCCAGCATCAGGTTGGAGTGGTATGTGTGCATGGTGCTAAGGCTTATCCAAGGACACAGTGAGGCTTCATCTTTGGAAACAATGGTCACATTTATTTTCATAAGTAACAGTTAAAAAACTATGGAAAGATAAGATCATCAATTACCAAAAAGCCTGATGATTTTTTTTTTATTTTGCATATAGAGTTTTATTGCATATACAGCTCAAGTTTTAAATTTATTCTCAATTTTTTCCAATTTGTTGTTTTTTAAATATATATATATATATATATATATATATTTTTTTTTTTTTTTTTCATCAATTTTCATGTGTTGTGTCTTTTTTTTTATGGTTATTTATGAAGTACCCCTATGGGGCTGTCACATTCATCATGCACCCCCTGGTCCGTCAATATATAGGGCCAATTACTAACTATACCTAATTAGAAGCGCAGCGTGTCACCGGAAGATGGCCATGTTCTTATTGCTACTTCTGGGGGCACCAAAACCTAAAGGGTTAACAATTGACAAGTAACTATAAATCACTCCCCTTCCTTGCCTGTCATAGGACTTGACAAAGTGCCGTAGCATGAAACATGTCGTCACTGTGACAGGCTATTGCATTCAGCCACCCCAGCAGTCAGTGCAGGTCCAAGCCAATCGCAGTGCACACCCCTCCACGGGCTGACAGCCTCACTCCCACCCACGTCATCACAACGGGACCAGCTGCGGCAGTGAGAAGCGGAGAAAAGCTCACCTCCCGCAGAGTGAGAAACAACCATCGGGTCTGCAACCATCGGGTCTGCATCGCAAGGTACCCACCCGCAGGATCAGTAAGTGGCGGCTTTGTTTTCACTTCGTGACAGGGTGCCTTACGTGACGAGGCTAGTGCTGATGTTGACACTGATAGCTCCATAGGAGCACAGCTCATTATTCTTCTATGTTATTGTTTTTACCCCAACTTCTACCATTTTTCACCCATATTTGGACTTTTTTTACATCAGGCTTTTTGGTAATTGAAAATAGAACATGGCCATCTCCCTGTGACACACTGCACTTCTAATTATGCATAGTTAGTAATTGGCCCTATATATTGAAGGACCGGGGGGATGCATGATGAATGTGACAGCCCCATAGGGGTACTTCATAAATAACCATAAAAAAAAAAAACACAACGCATGCAAATTGATAAAAAATATATATATTTTTAAAAAACAACAAATTGGAAAAAATTGAGAATAAATTTAATTTAAAACTTGAGCTGTATATGCAATAATCCTCTATATGCAAAATAAAAAAAAAATCATCAGGCTTTTTGGTAATTGATGATCTTATCTTTCCATAGTTTTTTAACTGTTACTTATGAAAATAAATGTGACCATTTTTTCCAACGATGAAACCTCACTGTGTCCTTGGATAATCCTTAGCGCTTGATTATTGCTGCATTTCAGGTTCACTCCCCCAGGGGTTAATACAGAGCAGCAGAGATTATCAGAGGCAATAAACCAACTAACTCAATTGTCTCAGTAGAGTCTACAATTTTGCAAGGAAAGCGCAGGATTTTTATGCTATCTACGTGTGCATGGTGACTGTAAGAAGTACCCCACAGCGCTGGTGACCTTTGAAACCAGGTCAGGATCTGTTTGCCATGAAGTGGCTGTGTCCCCTATCCTGTTGCACAGTGTAATATTGGGGAGAGACTTTCCACTGTTTCAGGAACTTTGCAGTGGGAAAGAAAAGGGCCTTGAGCCTGGACTTCCTAGTGGGACTGTAGGGGGGAGCCCCAAACCCTCTGAACCAAAGGTTGAACAAAATGTTGTAGGGGTGACCCCTGATGAAAATGTCTTTTCCCCTAGCAGTCTATGCGGGTGAACCGGAGGTGACCCCTGAGACCCTAGAGTTGCCCAGCGAGCCAGAGCTAGAGGTTTCTTGGGGCAACGTTGGGACCGCCCAGTTACAGAATCCTACTCTTGTACAAGCCTGGGAAAATGTGAAGGTAAACAATGGGACACCGGTAGCCCCGGGGCTGGAAAATGTGTTTCCTCATGTGGCAATTAACCACGACATGTTGTATCGGGTTGACAAAATTCGGGGTGAGGTTGTGGAACAACTCGTGGTGTCTGGCCCCTATAGGGGGATAGTGCTGAACCTGGCCCATACACACCCCCTGGGTGGCCATCTGGCCTGTGAAAAAACAAAAGAACGTGTCGTACAGTGCTTCGTCTGGCCTGGGATACATGCCGACGTGAAAAACTATTGTGAGTCATGTTCGGGGTGTCAAAGGGTAGCCCCTATGCCCCGTTACCGTAACCCACTGGTACCATTGCCTGTGATTGAGATTCCTTTTGACAGAATTGCCATGAATCTCATAGGGCCAGTAGTCAAGTCTGCCAGAGGCTATCAGTACATCTTTGTCGTCATGGATTATGCCACCCGATATCCCGAGGCTATCCCCTTAAGAAACACTTTCTCCAAGACCATCGCCAAAGAGTAGTTCCACATGTTTACCATTACGGGTATCCCAAAGGAGGTCCTAACCGACCAAGGGACTCCCTTCATGTCAAAAGTGATGAAAGAATTGTGTAAATTGTTCAGTATTAAGCATTTGCATACTTCAGTTTACCACCCTCAGACAGATGGGTTAGTAGAACAGTTTAACAAAACCCTCAAGAGTATGCTTAAGAAGGTGGTGGCTAAAGATGGGAGAGATTGGGATTGTCTACTGCCATATCTGTTGTTCGCCATTAGAGAAGTCCCACAGTCTTCCACGGGATTCTCACCCTTTGAACTTTATATGGGAGGCATCCCAGAGGGTTTCTGGATATTGCTAAGGAAACTTGGGAGATTGAAACTACTCTCTACCGGAGTGTCATTGATCATATCTCAGCCATGCAGGATAGGATTGCCTCAGTAATGCCCCTGGTTCGAGAACACATGCAGCAAGCCCAGGAAGCCCAGAGACGAGTACACAATAGGTCAGCGAAGGTTCGGACTTTCCATCCGGGGGATCGCCTACTTGTTTTAGTCCCCGCGGTGGAAAGTAAGTTCCTAGCTAAATGGCAAGGGCCCTATGAGATACTGGAAATGGTTGGGGAGGTAAACTATAAGGTATACCAACCAGACAGGCAGAAGAAAGAGCCAATCTATCATGTAAATTTAATTAAAGCATGGAAAGACAGGGAGGCTCTCCTAGCCCTGGGTGATCCTCCACTTAAAAAAAGAGGGAGGTGTAAGTGAAGTTCAGATACCTGAGTCCATGTCAGTGTCCCAACAGCAGGAAGTGAGGGAGTTTTTACAGTGCAATAAAGACTTCTTCTCAGACTTGCCCGGCTGCACAAATATAATTGAACATGACATTGTAACTGACACCAAGGTTCGAGTATGCCTTAATCCTTAACGTATTCCAGAGGCCCGTACACAGGCAGTAGCCGAGGGATGTTCGACCTCGGGGTGATAGAGAAGTCTAAAAGTGAATGGTGTAGTCCTATATTCTTGGTTCCCAAACCAGATGGGTCCTTAAGATTTTGCAATGACTTCCGCAAACTGAATGAGGTGTCAGTTTGATGCATATCCCATGCCCCGGGTTGATGAATTAGTGGAGAAGTTGGGCCCTGCCAGGTACATAACCACTCCGGATCTCACCAGACGGTATGGGCAGGTTCCCCTGACAGAGGAAGCAAAAGAGAAAAACGCTTTTGCAACACCTGAGGGGTTATGGCAGTATGTGAGGATGCCTAAGGATCTCATTCATCATCCGCGACATTCCAGCGGATGATGAATGAGATCCTTAGGCTGCATCAGGGTTATTCTGCAGCCTATCTGGATGGTGTGGTTATTTGGAGCACAGATTGGGAAAGTAATTTACCCAAAGTCCAGGCTGTCATAAACTCCATCAGAAATGCTGGCTTAACCACAAACCCAAAGTAGTGTGCCATAGGGTTAGAAGAAGCCCTGTATTTGGGATATACCATTGGACGAGGTCTAATCAAACCCCAAGTCCATAAGTTGGAAGCCATTAAAGACTGACCTGCACCTACCACCAAGAAACAAGTGAGAACCTTCCTAGGCATGGTTGGGTATTACCGAAGGTTCATCCCAAACTTTGCCACACTGGCAGCACCCTTAACTGACCTGACCAAGGGAAAAAGCTCCCCTGTAACTATTAAGTATAATCCTGAGGCTGAAGCTGCTTTCCAAAGCCTGAAGGAGGCGCTGTGTAACAAGCCTGTGTTGGTGGCCCCAGACTTCTGCAAGAAGTTTGTGGTCCAGACCGATGCCTCCAGTATAGGTCTGGGGGCTGTTTTGTCACAACTGGTAGGTGGAGAACACCGGGGGTTTATTTGAGTTGGAAGCTGACCCAGGCAGAGGAAAATTATAGTATTGTGGAGCGAGAGTGCTTGGCCATTAAGTGGGCCTTAGAGGCTCTACGGTACTACCTGCTGGGGCGCCACTTCCGACTCATAATAGACCATGCTCCCTTGAAGTGGATGGCCCAGGCTAAGGACCATAATGCAAGGGTTACCCGTTGGTTCCTGGCCCTCCAAAATTTTTCGTTTAAAGTCAAACACAGGGCGGGTTGCAACCACAAAAATGCAGATGCCCTTTCTAGAACCCACTGTTTAATAACTGGTGTTCGAACCCACGGGTTCAAACAGAGGGGGGAGGTATATGACAAACAGCCCATGTCAGTGGTGGATGGTATATATCTGCCACATAGAATCCTGAGATTCATAAGGTAATGGCTGGTAGAGAGAGGTCTGTAGGCAGCAAGGGGGTTAAGTTGATCACACCTTGCTCCCCAACTGAGGTATAATTTTACCTGACCTGTGGGTAATCAGTGTGGTGCTGGGAGAGAGAGAAGCAGGCTGTGAAGGAACAGGCCTGCAGACCCTGTGTGAGGTCTGTATGTGGTCAGGAGGCTTATTTAATTTAAATTTACTTTTTAGCTTTCGACTATGTTCTGCTACCCCTGCAAAGGAGATTTTTCTGTTTATCCTGTTTTCAGAGAAAATAAAGACGGGCAGGACACCCTTAACCTGCAATACGCCTGGAGTACTTGTTTGGGGGAACACCTCCACTTGAGCTGATCGCCCACAATATATATATATATATATATATATATATATAAAATTGTATTTATTTCTTTCAGGTGCATGTATAGCACCGTCAATTTACGCAGCGCTTTACACATATATTATACATTCACATCAGTCCCTACCCTCAAGGAACTTACAATCTAAGGTCCCTAACTCACATTCATATACTAGAGCCAACATCTAAACAGGATCTCATTAACCTACCAGCACGTCTTTGGGAGTGTGGGAGGAATATATGTGTGTGTGTGTGTGTGTGTGTGTGTGTGTGTGTATATATATTTATATATATATAGATATATACATATATAATATGTACTCCATGTGTGGACATGCTACAAGAGATGGTCAGAGAGCGTGCGGACATGCTACAAGAGACTGCAGACCTACTACAAGAGATGGGGGTCAGAGAGTAAGGACACAGCTGATAGCAAACAGTGATGATGGGGGCAGGATGTATAGTGAGAGGTGCAGTGCTCTATGAGGTGGGGGCAGGGTTTATAGTGAGGGTTGCAGTGTTCTATGAGATGGGAGCAGAGTGTATAGTGAGGTGGGGTGGGGGCGAGGTGCATAGTGAGGGGTGCAGGGTGTATAGTTAGGAGTACAGTGTTCTATGGGGTGGGGGGCAGGGTGAGGGGTGCAGGGTTCTATGGGATGGGACAGAGTGAAAAGTGAGGGGTGCAGTGTTCTATGGGGTGGGGGCAGGGTTAAAAGGAAGAGGTGCAGGGTGAACAGTGAGGGGGGCAGGGTGAACAGTGGGCAGGGGCAGGGTGAACAGTGGGGAGGGCAGGGTGAACAGTGGGAGGTGCAGGGTTCTATGGGATGAGGGCAGGGTGAACAGTGAGGGGTGCCGTGTTCTATGGGATGGGGTAGGGTGAAAAGTGAGAGGTGCAGTGTTCTATGGAGTGGGGGCAGGGTGAACAGTGAGCGGACAGGGTTCTTTGGGGTGGGGGCAGGGTAAGGGGGTGAAGGGTTGTATTGGATGGGGGCAGGGTGAACAGTGATTTGGGGCAGGGTAAAGATTGAGGGGGCAGGGTTCTATGGGGTGGAGCAGGGTGGACAGTGAGGGGTGCAGGGTTGAATGGAGTGGGGGCAGGGTGAACAGTGAGGGGTGCAGTGTTCTATGGGGTGGGGGCAGGGTGAAAAGTGAGGGGTGCAGTGTTCTATGGGGTGGGGGCAGGGTCAACAGTGAGGGGTGCAGTGTTCTATGGTGTTGGGGCAGGGTGAACAGTGAGGGGTGCAGTGTTCTATGGTGTGGGGGCAGGGTGTGTACAGTGAGGGGTGCAGTGTTCTATGTTGTGGGGGCAGGGTGAACAGTGAGAGGTGCAGGGCTCTATGGGGTGGGGGCAGGGTAAACGGTGAGGGGTGCAGGGTTTTATGGGGTGGGGGCAGGGTGAACAGTGAGGGGGGGCAGGGTTCTGAAGGGTAGATCAGTATGGGGCGAGGGGTGCAGGGTAGATGGGAGGTGTAGGAAGAGGAGAGGGCTCCTACATAGGGCCAGGAGAGGAGTAGAGGACAGTGTCGGAGGTGGAGTGCAGATAGCCTGGCACGGTCAGGCCCCCCATTCACTTCTGATCTTCTGCCACTGCTCCATGTCAGTCACCGAGAGCCAGGCAGCAGGGTAGGAAGAACTGGGAGAGCCGTGCAGGGGCAGTGAAGGCTGTCCCTCCATCACTGACTCTCAGCCCGGACGCAGCTGCTAACGGGAACGGCATTCCTGCTGTGGAAAAAGTACAGGAACGCTGTTCCTATGCATTCCCACAGGACTCTTGAGCCCTGCCTGTGATCCTAGGGATATTCATAGTCTTATACCCTGGTCATGGACTGCTTCTATTCTTGGGGAATTCCAGGATATCTGGAAGTTATAATTATTCCAGCATATGCTAGGTTTACTTTAACATTTTCTCTGGGAACACTTGGAACAATCTATGAATGAAGGGGGTGGACCTCTTAATCATCCTCCTGTCCTCCAGTCATAAATCCTGTTTCATTCATAGAAGCTGTAGTACAGCTTCTATACAGGGAGGAGCTGGGCAGAAAAGTTGGGGACTTAAAGGATAAGTACACTTTTTTGGAAAAAATAATAAATGCATTTTTTGCAGGTAAAAAAAATGTGCATTTATTTTTTCAGGAGATTGCTGATGCCATGCAGGTCTCCAGCAGATCTGCCAGTGTATTTGCTTGCCCGTATATCCCGTACAGGTAAGCAGGTACAATCTGACAGGAAGCATGAATGAACTATCACGGCGCTCCATAGCACTGTGATAGTTCATTGAAAACTACAAGCCGACAGCCTCAAAGGCTGTTGGACCTTGTAGTTTTCCATGCAGAGTCCTGTCAATGAGTGACACAGGTGGGTGCGGGCGGAGCTCCGCTTGGCCACGTTTTTTTCAAATTGTGATAGCTAGAGGGGAAGGAGAAGAACCTTATTAGCTGTTGTGACTAACGCGGGTATCAGATCGCTGCCCTCCTCACCGATCGGAGACCGAGGACCCCCCTGACCCAATACCGCACTTGTCACGAACGTAACAATGCCACTCTCAGCTGCTTTCAGCACAA
>BLSH010476910.1:746417-758506 GCA_018402905.1 Glandirana rugosa
GTTAGCCGCATATAACTAACCAAACGCGTTTTCAATAGTGACATTTACACAGTAATCAGTGGATATTTAAATTTCTGATCGCTGTATAAATGTCATTGGTCCCAAAAATGTGTAAAAAATGTCCGACATTTCTGCTGCAATATTGCAGTACCGATAAAAATCGCAGATCGCCGCCATTACTAGTAAAAAAAAGAATAATAATAAAAATGCCATAAATCAATTCCCATAGTTTGTAGATGCGATAACTTTTGCGCAAACCAATCAATATACGCCGATTGCAATTTTTTTTTTTTACCAAAAATATGAAGAATATATATCGGCCATAACTGATGAATATTTTTTTTTAATGGATTTGTACTTTAACAAAAAGTAAAAATTATTGTTCTTTTTTGAAAAATTGACGCTCATTTTTTGTTTATAGCGGCGATCATAAATCACGCAGAGGTGATCAAATACCACCAAAAGAAAGCTCTATTTGTGGGAAAAAAAAGGACGCAAATTTTATTTGGTTACAACGTCGCACGACTGCACAATTGTCATTCAAAATGCGACAGCGCTGAAAGCCAAAAATTGGTCTGGGCAGGAGGGGGTTTAAGTGCCCAGTAAGGAAGTGGTTAAACCACACATGTGAGGTATCGCTGCAAACGTTAGAGCGAGATCAATAATCCTAGCACTAGACCTCCTTTAAGGTCTAACTCTAAATGGGTAATCTGTAAAGGCGTTTAAAACGTCGCCTATGGAGAGTAAGTACCGTAGTGTGTCGCCATTCCATGAGCGTGCGCAATTTTAAAGCGTGACATGTTAGGTATCTATTTACTTGGCATAACATAACCTTGTATGTTATAAAAAAAATGGGGGTAACTATTGCGTTTTATAGACAAATTATTGGTGGGAGTGGCGCTGCTCTGAATAAAACTCTTAACAAGGTGATCTAATAGGTCCTTATAAGGGAGTCAATAGTAGAGTCTCACACAATATACGCACTGGTGGGGCGTGCGGATATTATCTTATTGCACTCTGCTTGATTATATATTCATTAGATATAGTTACAGTTATCTACAGTTATGAATAGAGTTGAGCGAACACCTGGATGTTCGGGTTCGGTGGGTTCGGCCGAATTTCATGAAAAAGTCCGGGTTCGGTACTAAACTTGACCCAAACTTTACCCCGTTGAAGTTGAACTTTTCGGCACAAAAATAACTGTAAAAAAGTCCTGGAAAGTGCTGCAAAAGGAAGTAAAATGATTTTAGAACAATAATCTGTCCCTTACAGCAACAGCAGGAACCTGACCCTATAGGAGTAGGCGATGATTTTAGAACAATAATCTGTCCCTTATAGCAACAGCAGGTAACTGACCCTATAGAACCAGAAGATGATTTTAGAACAATAATCTGTCCCTCTAAGCAGTAGACTCTACCTAGTCCAGTCAGATCGTTCTGTAATGCAGGATGAGATGTTATTAGATCTGCAATCTGTCCCTAAAAGCAGTAGTAGTAGTAATCTCTACCTAGTCCACAATCAGATCCTTCTGTAATACAGGATGAGATGTTATTATATCTGCAATCTGTCCCTCACAGCGCCGGTAGCATCCTCTCCCTACACTACCCAGAGAGCATGTGACATGCAGCACTAAGTGACTCAAGCTTATAAAGAGGCTGGGGTCACATGATGCACTGGCCAATCACAGCCATGCCATTAGTAGGCATGGCTGTGATGACTTCTAAGGGCAAACCAGTGAAACGCTTGTTGATTGGCTGCCCTGCAGCTATTCAACATGCGTGATCAAATACCCGAACTTTTTTTCAAATGTCCGGGTTCGGGTCCGGGTCACGGACACCCCAAAGTTCGGTACAGACCCGAACTTTACAGTTCGGGTTCACTCAACTCTAGTTATGAAGACAGTGATACAGTAGATCCTTCTCATAAATTGCCAGATGTATGTTGAATATTATGAAGGTTAAACAAAAAAGGAGGTTAAAATAAATATGACTGTTATAAGGTGATCTAATAGGTCGTCCAGACAATATTAACCACTTCCCGACCGCCGTATGCAGAATGACGGCTGGGAAGTGGTTCAGTTAACCTGACTGGGCGTCATATGATATCCTCAGGATAACATGCCGGCGCGTGCCTGGGGAGGTGCGCATCATGGCGATCGGTGGCGTGGAAGGTCAGTCTGACCCCCCACATTACCGATCTTGGTAAAGCGCTTCCATCTGAAGCACTTTACCATGTGATCAGCCGTGATCAATCACGGCTGGTCACAGTGTAACACAGGAAAGCCGTTTATTGGCTTTTCCTGTACTCGTGTCTGCAGACCTGAGTACAGGAGAGCCGATCGGCTGCTCTCCTGACAGGGGGGGTTTGTGCTGATGATTTATCAGCACAGCCCCCCTAGGATCGCCACACTAGATCACCAGGGAGCCTGCCCAGGGACCACCAGCAATGTGCCCACCCAGGACCACCAGGGAGCCGACCAGGGACCACCAGGGAGCCGATCTGGACCACCAGGGAGACCACAGTGCCCAATATGGATGGCACTCAGTGCCACCTTCAGATGCCACCCTAGACCACCAGGGAATGGGCCCCTATCAGTGTATCTGCCCACCAGTGCCCCTATCAGTGCGTACCAGTGCCCCTATCAGTGCGTACCAGTGCCACCTACCAGTGCCCACCTATCAGTGCCTATCAGTGCCACCTATCAGTGCCCAGTGCCGCCTAAGAGTGCCAATCAGTGCCGTCTATGAGTGGCCATCAGTGCCGCTTATCAGTGCCCGTCAGTGCTGCATATCAGTGCCACCTATCAGTATCTGTCAGTGCTGCTTATCAGTGCCGCCTAACAGTGCTCATCATTGCTGCATATAAGTGCCTCATCATCAGTGCCACCTCATCAGTGCTGCCTCATCAGTGCCAATCAGTACTGCTTTATCAGTGCCCGTCAGTGTAGCCGCATCAGTGCCCATCAATGATGAATGAAAATTTACTTATTTACAAACTTTTGTGAGCGAAACAGAGAATTTTTTTTTCAAAATTTTCGGTCTTTTTTTATTTGTAGCGCAAAAAAAAAAAACCCGCAGGGGTGATCAAATACCACCAAAAGAAATCTCTATTTGTGGGAACAAAATGATAAAAAAACTTGTTTGGGTACAGCGTCGCACGACCGCGCAATTGTCATTCAAAGCGCAACAGCACTGAAAGCTGAAAATTGGTCTGGTAGGAAAGTGTTATAAGTGTATAGTATTGAAGTGGTTAATGTGACTGATGTAAGTTGATCTAATAGGTCCTAAAAAATATAAACTATTTGTTATATGTTTCTGCTCATATCCAATAAAAGGTACCAGTGAAAAGGATGATAATAAATGTTTTAAAATGTAAACTGTTGGTGTGATTCAATAAAAATTAAAGTGTCTATTAGAAGTGATTAGAAATTAATTTCACAACCGAAATGTTAAATCAAATATCAATATAAAGGAATACACATGTCATAAATCATAATTATAAAGTGCTTCATGCTGTGCAGTCAACCGTGAGTAGTGTAAAAAAGTCTATATGCAGATATGGTAGAAATAATCCACGTTTTTCTATATTCAAGAAACCTCTGGAAATCCTCTGGGCAAGCTGTATGGTGACTTCAAACCCACTCCTGTGTATAGTGGTTCACTCCATGCTCCGTGCTCCCCAATTCCCAGAAAACTCACCAGACCATGGTCCCCGCTAGGGGGTGCTCACATGGATGTCACAATAGACAATGGCGAATTGTTGGTTTTCACTGAACTATTTTTGCTAATTTGCACATATATTTGATGGTTTGCACAGAATTATTTTGCAGATTTGCACATGAGCATTGTTGCATTGGAATCATTTTTACTCACTTTATATTGGATTGGCTGTTAGTGACATCTAGTGGCGATTTTCAGCTATTGATAGCCATATACCTTTCATTTATAACCATTCATTGGTATATTGGATACTGCACCTTACTTATTTATAATTGTTTGCCCTTTTGCACATGGATTATATATATTTTTGCACAGACATCTGTTGGAAGTAATAATACACTGGATACATATATATAGGATTTAATACACACAGGTCTTATATCAACTTTTGCATATGTACTTTACAAATAGAGTGAGTGCTACATTGTTTTTGTGAAATCTATTGGTGGTGATTTGGTTGGCCCGTTGATGTTAGCTGCTACTCATAGTTTGTGATTTGTCTGTCCAGGTGTGTGCATTATTTATACCCCCATTTAAAAAAATTGCAACAGCTGCAATTTTATTCCCTAGGTTCTGTGCTAAAAAAATGTATAATGTTTGGGGGTTATAAGTAAATTTCTGGGGTGATATGAACAGGAGTAGGTATGGCTCTGTTCTAATATATACTAGTAATACAACATGGTGTTTGCAATGCTCAGCTTAAATCAGTATAAAACAATTCTTAAAACCAAGGTGCAGGAAAAAAAAATGTCCTTTTAAAATTGGTGCTTACAATGCTCAGCTTAAAACCAAACTGCAGAAAAAAGTCTTTCATACATTCAATGATGGTGATAAAGGTGACTTGTGCTCCTCCTTAAATATGCATAGTGCATGAGATAATCAACATAAATCCTGTGTATCCAAAGTTATGCAGATAAAAAAGTTCATAAAGTGCAATGTTCAATATTTGTGATAAGGTGACTTGTGCTCTGCCTTGATTGCTCCTCTGATGGTGCAGGACAATCGTTGGAAAACGCTTGGTGCTCCTAGTGCTTGTGGTAATAAAAGGGTAGATGTATGCTTACCAGATAGTTTCACCCCCTCTGCGGGGTACAGCGCGTTCACAGTCCTATGCCACTGTGCAGCGGGTCCAGCCTGGACCTTGTAGTCCGTCTTGGTGGTGTCCTTTCCTGTGGTCAAGTGCGTGTGTGAAAAATAAAGAGGGTTCCCATAGAGTAGTACCGTTTAAAATGACATTTTATTTAAATGGTACCAATTTCCAAAGCAATAAAAGTATGATGAAACACGCTCAAAAAACAGCTTGATGTACTTGGGGAGAGCCGTTTGTAACCAAACAGTATGTGGCTCTGACACCCGGAAATGATGCATATAAGCAACGCTCTACCGGTTTTGTCGTACTGACATCACCTGCAGCGGTCAGTAATTTTCTAGCAAAAAAAATACTGATTTAAATTTGTAAACAAAAAGTGCCAGAGAAAGCAAGTCCAATCATGCCTTTAGTATAAGTACCATTAGAACCCTGTGGTCTCAAGCACAGTCGATCCCTGAAATGATGGTCAGATGGCCACGTGTAAAATATTGAACACGTCACCATTTTTCTAGGTAAATATATTTCTAAAGGTGCAATTGACATGAAATGTTCACCACATGTCGGTAACAACCCACACAATCCATTCATACAAAGAAACCAAAACGAATAAGTTCAGAAATTAAGTTATGTAAACATGGAATGGCACAGGGAAAAATTAATGAACACATGAAGAAAGGGAGGTGCAAAATGCATGGAAAGCCAAGACACCAGCTGAAATCTATCAGTAATTACAAAGCAATTCTGCCCCTTGTCAGTGCAAATTAATATCAGCTGGTTCAGTCTCAAGTTATGGCCTATAAAAAGGTGTCTCGTTACCAAGGTGTCACACAAGAAACCTCTCATGATGGGTAAAAGCAAAGCTCTCTCAAGACCTTTGCAACCTTATTGTTGCAAAACATACTGATGGTATTCATTACAGAAGGATCTCTAAACTTCTGAATGTTCCAGTGAGCACTGTTGGGGCCATAATCCGGAAGTGGAAAGACCATAATTTCACCATAAACCAGCCACGATCAGATGCTCCTCACAAGGTTTCTGACAGAGGAGTGAAAGGAATTATCAGAAGAGTTGTCTAAGAGCCAAGGGCCACCTGTGAACAGCTTCAGAAAGACCTGGAATTAGCATGTACAATTTTTTCAAAGAAAACAATAAGTAATGCACTCAACCAACATGGCCTGTATGCACGTTCACCACACAAGGCCCCATTGCTGAAGAAAAAGCAGGTTTAAGCTTGTTTAAGGTTTGCTGCACAACATTTTGACAAGCCTGTGAATACTGGAAGAATATAATCAGGTCAGGTGAGACCAAAATTGAACTCTTTGGATGCCATAATACACACCATGTTTGGAGGTCAAATGGCACTGCACATCACCCCAATAACACCATACCAACAGTGAAGTTTGGAGGTGGGAACATCATGGTCTGGGGCTGGTTTTCCAGCATACGGTACTGGCAAATTTTATATCATTGGAGGAAGGGTGAATGGAAAAATGTACCAAGACATTCTATTCAGATAAAAATCTGCTGCCATCTACCAGGATGATGAAAATGAAACAAGGGTGGACATTTCAGCAAGACAATGATCCCAAACACAAAGCCAAAGAAAAGCTCTGTTGGTTTGAAAGAAAGAAAATAAAGCCGCTAGAATGGCCCAGCCAATCACCGACTTAAATCCAATAGAAAATCTATGGAAAGAACTAAAGATCATACAGTAGTTCATAGAAGAGGCCCACAAAAACTTCAAGATATAAAAACTGTGTGGAAGAATGGGCCAAAATCATACCTGAGCAATGAGTGTCTAGTTTCTCCATACAGGAGGTGTCTTGACGCTGTTATTACATACAAAGGATTTTGTGTGAAGTATTAAATAAATTTCCAGTTAGCGTGTTCAATACTTTTTGCCTGTGTCATTCCATTTTATTACACATAACCTAATTTCTGAACTTATTTGTTTCGTTTAGTTTTTTTATTTTGTATGTATGGATTGCATTAGTTGTTACTGACATGATGAAAATGTCATGTTAATAGCACCTTTAGAAAATATATTTACCTAGAAAAATGGTGACGTGTTCAAAACTTATTTTATCCGCTGTATATCAGTGGGACTGATTCACACAGAAACACTAGCTAGCTGTAGTATTTAAACATATAGAACAGTAAATCTTACAACAGTGTCCTATCTGAATGGTTAAAACAGTAGTAAATATATGCCTATATATGCCTATGATATGGAATGCTGATGTCCAAATACACATTATTTGAAAGGTTTCTACAACATTTAAAATACATTCCAGAAGATGGACATCACTCTTGTGTTCAATAAATGTTTGTGTCCAGATCAGGAATTCAACTTCTCTGAGGTTACCTGGTATGCTTAACCACTTCAGCCCCTGAAGGATTTGAGCCCTTAATGACCAGAGCACTTTTTGCAATTTGACACTGCGCTGCTTTAACTGGTAATTGCACGGTCATGCAATGCTGTACCCAAACAAAATGTGCGCCCTTTTTCCCCACAAATAGAACTTTCTTTTAGTGGCATTTGATCACCCCCGTTATTTTTATATTTTGCAATATAAACGAAAAAAGACCAAAAATTTTGAAACAAAATAACATTTTCTACTTTTTGTTGTAAAAAAATCCAACAAACATAATTTTAGTCATACGTTTAGGCCAAAATGTATTCAGCCACATGTCTTGGATAAAAAAAAAAAAATCGATAAGTGTATATTTATTGGTTTGCGCAAACGTTATAGGGTCTACAAACTATGGTACATTTACTGGAATTTATGCAGCTTTTAGTTTATGACTCATAACAAATGTGCGGCGCTTAACAAACCATAAGCATGTTAGTCTGTGACAAACAATTAATAACAAGTGAAAATAATTCCATAAGAGAACCCAATAAAAAAGTTCAAATACAGTCTCTCCGTAAAGAATGTGCGATGTGCAAAATAATCCGTGAAGGGAAATACAAAAGAATTTGGGTAAAGTCTTTCACCAATCGTGGAGGAAGGGTGCAAATGAATAGCACTCCAGTTTTCTGTAATGCACCCACATGCACTGTGCATCTTCACCCACTCAAGATAAGATACTCTTACCAGAAATGGGAGGGTATATACGCATGAGAATATTTTCAATGGACCTCAATACATTATTAATGGCACCTCCACGTAGGGTAACATTCCAAGACCGTGTAGTGTATGATCAAGGGAATTCCGAAGCCAAAGGAGTGGATCCAAAATGTGGTCACAATGAACCTCAGTAAAAATATAAATGCTACATAGTGTAATTCTGTTGACCAATAGGAATTTATTAAAAGAATCACACTTACATGATAAAAGCAAATCACAAGCGATATGGAATTCCAAACAGTGTAGATAAAAGCAGGCCTGCTCATCTAGCATTGGGCTTTTATCTACACTGTTTGGAATTCCATATCGCTTGTGATTCGCTTTTATTATGTAAGTGTGATTCTTTTAATAAATTCCTATTGGTCAACAGAATTACACTATGTAGCATTTATATTTTTATTGAGGTTCATTGTGACCACATTTTGGATCCACACCTTTGGCTTCGGAATTCCCTTGATCATACACTACACAGTCTTGGAATGTTACCCTATGTGGAGGTGCCATTAATGATGTATTGAGGTCCATTGGAAATATTCTCATGGGTATATACCCTTCCATTTCTGGTAAGAGTATCTTATCTTGAGTGGGTGAAGGTGCACAGTGCATGTGGGTGCATTACAGAAAACTGGAGTGCTATTCATTTACACCCTTCCTCCACGATTGGTGAAAGACTTTACCCGAATTCTTTTGTATTTCCCTTCACGGATTATTTTGCACATCCTTTACGGAGAATACTGTATTTGAACTTTTTTATTGGGTTCTCTTATGGAATTATTTTCACTTGTTGTTAATTGTTTGTCACAGACTAACATGCTTATGGTTTGTTAAGCGCTGCACATTTGTTATATATGATTCATTTTTCACATTTAGGAAGGTTGTCGTGCTAGCAGCTATTTATTTTAATTTGATATTTTTTGGGTAGCGCAGTAATTTTTCTTTCTCTTTGCTCACTTTAGTTTATGACTGCCTATCTCATTTCTTGAGGTGCTAAAATGGCAGGGCAGTACAAAACCCCACTAAATTACCAATTTTTGGAAAGTAGACACCCCAAGGAATTTGCTGAGAGGTATGTTGAGCCCATTGAATATTTTATTTTTTGAGTGAATTGAAAAATGATGAAAAAAAAAAGTTTTTACACAAAGTTGTCACTGAAATGATATATTGCTCACACATGCCATGGGTATATGTGGAATTACACCCCAAAATACATTCTGCTGCTTCTCCTGAGTACGGGGATACCACATATTTGAGACTTTTTGGAAGTCTAGCTGCATACAGGACCCCAAATCCAATTCCCGCCTTCAGGCTTTCTAAAGGTTGATTTTACTCTTCACTACCTATTACAGTTTCGGAGGACCTGAAATGTCAAGATAGCACAAAACCCCCACAAATGACCCCATTTTGGAAAGTAGACACCCCAAGCTACTTGCTGAGAGGCATGTTGAGTATTTTGCAGATCTCACTTTTTGTCACAAAGAAAAAAAAAACACATTTTCCTTTTCATTCTACATTTGCCAAAACAAATGAGAGCTGCAAAATACTCACCATTCCTCTTAGTAAATACATTGGGGGAGTCAACTTTCCGAATTGGGGTAATTTGGGGGAGTTTTGTGCTATCTTGACATTTCAGGGCCTCCAAAACTGTGATAGGTAGTGAAGAAGTGAAATCATAATTTTACGCCCTTAGCCTGAATGCGGTGATTGGTTTTCGGGGTCCTGTACGTGGCTAGGCTCCCAAAAAGTCTCACACGTGGTATCTCCATACTCAGGAAAAGCAACAGAATGTATTTTGGGGTGTAATTTCACATATACCCATGGCATGTGTGAGCAATATATCATTTAGTGACAACTTTGTGTAAAAAAAAAAAAAAGAAATTCCCGAAACAAAATATAAAATATTCCATGGGCTCAGCATGCCTCTCAGAAAATAGCTTGTGGTGTCTGCTTTCCAAAATTGGTCATTTGGATGGGGGGGAGGGGGGGTTGTGCTATCTTAACATTTCAGGGCTTCCAAAACTGTGATAGGTGGTGAGTAAAATCACCATTTTACGCTCTTACAAAATCGGAAGGCGGTGATTTGTTTTCGGGTCCTGTACTAGGCTCCCAAAAAGTCTCACATGTGGTATCCCTGAACTCAGGAAAAACAGCAGAATGTATTTTGGGGTGTAATTTCACATATAGCCATGCCATGTGTGAGCAATATATCATTTAGTGACAACTTTGCGTTAAAAAAAAAAAACGGTGTCATATTCCCAAAACTTGTGCCAAAATATTTCATGGGCTCAACATGCCTCTCAGCAAATAGCTTGGGGTGTCTACTTTTCAAAAAGGGGTCATTTGAACTGTCCTGACATTTTATGCTCAACATTAGAAGCTTATGCCACATATCACCCACTCTTCTAACAACTTGAACCACCAGACCTGTCCTTTCTGACACTTTTTGTTTACATTAAAAAATATTTTTTTTTGCTAGAAAATTACTTTGAACCCCCAAACAATATATATATTTTTTAAAGCAGAGGCCCTACAGATTAAAATGGTGGTGGGTGTTGCAATTTTTTTTTCACACAGTATTTGTACAGCGTTTTGAATTTTAATGCACAAAAACACACTATAATGCCCAAATGGTGAAATATAAAAGATGATCTTATGCCGAGTACATAGATACCAAACACAACATGCTTTAACCACTTCAGCCCCGGAAGGATTTACCCCCTTCCTGAAAAGAGCACTTCGGCACTGCGTCGGTTTAGCTGACAATTACGCGGTCGTGCGACGCTGTACCAAAATTGATGTCCTTTTTTTTCCCATAAATGGAACTTTCTTTTGGTGGTATTTGATCACCTCTGCGTTTTTTTTTTTTTTGCGCTATAAACAAACAAAGAGCTACAATTTGGAAAAAAAAAACATATTTCTTACTTTTTGCTATAATACATATCCAAAAAAGATGTAAAAAAAATGTATTCATCAGTTTAGACCAATATATATTCTTCCTCATATTTTTGGTAAAAAAAAAAAATCGCAATAGGCGTATATTGATTGGTTTGCGCAAAAGTTTACAAATGTTGAGAATTAATTTATGGGACATTTTTTTTATTATTAGTAATGGCGGCGATCTGCGATTTTACGTTGCGGCAGACATGTTGGACACTTTTTTGGGACCATTGGCATTTATACAGTGATCAGTGCTATGAAAAAAGGGATTTTATTAAAACTTACCGTAAAATCCTTTTCTCTGAGTTCACTGACAGACGCAGCCCTTCATTGACAAGTGGGTTATATGCACATCCTACTAGGAGTTGACTAGGCAAATAGAAAGAAAGCAAGTGTCAGGAAAGGACCGATCTCTGCCTGTCCGCGGTGGTGCGCGCGCCCGTGCGCGTTCACGCACGCCCGTGCGCGCACCCGCGTGCCTGCGCGCTCACGTGCACGGGCCGGAAATGGCGCCTGGAGGCTCTATTTTAGCCAGCAGAGCCCTGCAGCTGGTGTTGTCCGCTCTACAACGTTCCCTGAACCTGTGAACCCCCGGTGACTACTTTCGTGTGATTTCCTGTTCCTGTGACCCCGGCTTTTCTTTGGACCTGTTGATATCTGCCCGCACCCGACTCCGGCTTGTTTATGACCATCCGCTTGCCTGCTGCTACTGTACTTCTGTTGCCAGCACGTTGCCGACCCTGCCTGTACCCGACCACCCGTTTGCCTGATCCCGTTGTACCGCTCCGCCTGCCAGTTGCCAACCCGGACTGAACCACTACTCTCCTGTCTTGCACGAGCTGCCTTGGACTTCTCTCAACCACCTGAAGTTTGTCCAGCCCTCGTGCCCCCCTGTGCTCCAGAGCTCCCTGTCCACACTACCAGGGGTTCTCGAACCAGGGCCGCAAGAGAGGTTGCCCCCGCATAAGCCAGACTCTACTACCAGGTACGTGACAGCAAGCTGGCCCCTCCCAGGGGGCCGTCCTCTCTCTCCCATATAACCCCCCTGCTCTGCTTAGCATATCCGTTCGTAACAAGCTGCACAAATGCACCACAGGGCGGGTGCTGCGTCTGTCAGTGAACCCCAGTGAAAGGATTTTACGGTAAGTTTTAATAAAATCCCTTTTTCTCTTACGTTCACTGACAGACGCAGCCCTTCATTGACAAGTGGGGATG
>BLSH010476954.1:7906-18487 GCA_018402905.1 Glandirana rugosa
TGCAGAAAGTGCGGGCCGTCTGTGCGTGCTTTTGGCGTTCTCACCCTGCTGCTGCTCGCCTGTCTGCGCTACAGCGGAACTTCGGCCTTCCCGCTCACCGCCTCCTATGCGACATGCCCACAAGGTGGTACTCCACCTTGCACATGCTGGAGAGACTGTGCAAGCAGCAGCAGGCAATAGTGGAGTTTCAGCTGCAGCATGCACGGGTCAGTCGCTCTGCGGAACAGCACCACTTCACCACCAACGAGTGGGCCTCCATGCGAGACCTGTGTACCACATTGTGGTGTTTCGAGTACTCCACCAACATGGCCATTGTCGATGACGCTTGTCTCAGCGTTACTATCCCACTTCTATGTCTCCTTGAAAAAACACTTCAGGCGATGATGGAAGAGGATGTGGCACAGGAGGAAGAGGAGGAGGAAGAGGGGTCATTTCCACGGTTATCGGGCCAGTCATTTACTGTGACTCGGAAGGTGGGTTCCTGCACCAGCATAGGCCAGGTAAAAAATTTTTAAGCCAGGGCACAGTTCTGGAGGATGAGGAGGACAAGGAAGATGATGATGATGAGGAGGAGGAACCGTGTTCACAGCAGGGTGGCACCCAACGCAGCTCAGGGGCATCACTGGAGCGTGGCAGGGGTGATACGGAAGACACAGATGATACACCTCCCACAGAGGACAGCTTGTCTTTGCCTCTAGGTAGCCTGGCACACATGAGCGACTACATGCTGCAGTGCCTGCTCAATGACAGCCGAGTTTCCCACGTTGTAACTTGTGCTGATTACTGGGTGGCCACCCTGCTGGATCCCCGTTACAAGGACAATGTGCCATCCTTAATTCCCTCACTGGAGCGTGATCAGAAGATGCGCGACTACAAGCGGTCACCAACGCAGCTGTGGCACTGCCAGCACCTCAGAAGGCAGGGTTAGCATGGCCGAAATGTGGAAAAGCTTTGTCAGCAGCACGCCACAACAAACAGCACCACCAGCTGATAGGCAACGTCTTAGCAGGAGGCAGCATTTCAGCAACATGGTGGAACAGTATGTGTGCACACGCCTACATGTTCTGACTGATGGGTCTGCCCCATTCAACTTCTGGGTCTCCAAATTGGGCACATAGCCTGAGCTTGCCCTTTATGCCTTGGAGGTGCTGGCCTGCCCTGCAGCCAGTGTATTGTGTGTTTAGCACGGCAGGGGGCGTTATCACAGACAAGCACAGCCGCCTGTGCACAGCCAACGTGGACAAGCTAAGGTTTATTAAAATGAACCAGGCATGGATCCCACAAGACTTATCTGTACCTTGTGCAGAATAGCCATTTAGCCCGGCCTCACACAGCCATTGGTATACTTGTTTTTTTTTTAATATGTCTCAATATTTTGGGGGCTACCCCAATTAGAAAAAAAAAACAAACAAACAAAAAACAGTGTTGGCTACCTCCTCCTCCTCCTCCTCCACCGCCACTTCCACCTACCCTGCCACGGTCACGGCCTAGTCAACCTCTAGGTTCCTACTCCCCATCCACCTCCTCCTCCCATTTTTATTTTTTTTATGTGATTTTAAGTTATTTCCCTATCCACATTCGTTTGCAGGGCACTTGTCCTACTCTTACCCCCATTTTGCCATTTTGCTTCTTTTTGCAGCCCTCTAGCCCTTTCCAGGCCTTTTTTACGGCCATTTTTGTGCCCAAAAGTTCTGGTCACCATTGACTTCAATGTGTTTCTGGATCCAGGGTCAAGTTCGGTACCGAACCCGAACTTTTCCACAAAGTTCGGCCGAACCAGATGAACCCGAACATCCAGGTGTCCGCTCAACTCTAACCTTGATCAAAAATAATTGTGATACACAAAAGTCCAACATCTTACCCAAAAATACTTTTTGGGAATGGGGAATATCATCTCTTTTGCTCAAAGCCCAATTCAGGGCCAGCAGAGCATCCTCATGTTGAATTATAGTCTAAAGAGATGAAACATCTGCAGTTACCAGAAAGATAGAATCATTCACCTCTAGGTGCACCCCGTTTAATGACTGTAGCAGATCTGTTGTATCCTTAAAGAGGAAGTAAACCCTGTTTTACTTCCTCTTTAGTCCCTGCATAGTGCCTGCAATGTAAAACCATAATGGACTAGTATGCATTGCATACCAGTCCATTATGTGCCACTTACCAACAGAGGAATCTAGCGATGTCCTCGCTCCAGGCCGCGTCCATGCCTGTGTCTCTTCCTTCCGGGTTCTGCGGACTCCGGCAATGTGATTGGCCGGAGCCGCGTGACGTCGCTTCCATGCATGTATGCAGGAGCCGCCAGTCACGGCACGGTCTCAGTGGAGAGACGGCACGGAGGCTGTTTCTTCACTGCGCATGTGTCAAACTGACGTCGGTACATGAAGAACACTGCATATCTCCTGAACCGTGCAGGTTTAGGAGATATGCAGGGTAACTACAGGTATGCCTTAATATAAGCTTACCTGTAGGTTAAAGTTGTAGTGCCTTTACAACCACTTTAATATATGCTTTGGTGCTCTTGACACTGGGTTGGAGAAATGTGTCTAAATATTCGCCTACCCGGGCAGTCACAGAACCAATGCCATTGACAATTGATCTGGCTGGAGGACATAGGCTATTTTTATGAATTTTGGGAAGCCTGTAAATTATAGGAATTCTATTTGCACTTCTCTTTCTTAATTATAGCATGGGTCCTGTATCCAAATTCTACCAATTCCTTAAGTTGATTGGAATACATCTCAGCTGGATCAACACCAAGTCTCCTATGCGTAATTCTATCATTCAATCTACTCATCAATTGTTCATGATAAAATTGTTTCTCCATTATTACTACTCCGGCCCCTTTATCCACTGAACGGATGATAATATGGTTGATTCAAACACCTCTATATGATGGTTCTGATTGTTCTGCGGGTTAAAAATGGATCTGTTGCGCAATCAACTATCTATTTGGCCCGCAACAGACACATTTTGATTAATCAAATACGCTGGGTGGCCCTGAATTGGGCTTTGAGCAAAAGAGATGATATTCCCCATTCCCAAAAAGTATTTTTGGGTGAGATCTTGGACTTTTGTGTACCACATAATTATTTTTGGTATCAAGGTGTGTTCTACATGAAACAGGTTGGCGTTGCTATGGGCGCTAAGTTTGCCCCCAGCATCACCAACCTGTTCATGGCAGAGTGGGAGGATAGATATATATTTATTACTTCCAGACCCCAAATCCTATATTACCACAGATTCATTGATGATCTGGTGTTTATATGGAAAGGGTCCAAGGAGTCGGCAGAGGAATTCATTGAATACATGAATCGGAATGATAACAACATCAAATTAGAACATCAGATTAGCGACAGTCACATACATTTCTTGGATGTAGATATTGAGAGAGGGGGCTCTACATTGGAAACAAAAGTCTACTTTAAGCCCACAGATAGAAATAGCTTTCTCTCAGTACATAGTGGACATCACCTGTCGTGGATCAAGAATATCCCCAAGGGGCAATTCTTGAGAGTGAGACGTAACTGTAGTAGAATACAAGATTATGTCTCACAAACCAATGTCCTTAAAAGTAAATTTGAAGAAAAGGGCAATGATGGTGGAGCTTTAGACAAAATTAATAAAAGAAGTGGCTAGTATCCCTAGGGAAAAGTGTCTGGCCAATAAGGAAATAGGGAATGAGGTGAACACCCATCAATTTGGATTTATATTTGATTTCCACTACAAGTATAAAGAGGTGGAAGAAGTTTTTAAGAAATATTGGTATATTCTTCAGAGGGACAAAGATTTGGGAGCAGTGTTGCCTGATCACCCCAAATTTATATATAGGAAGGCTCCCAGTTATGGGGACAGGGTGGTGAAAAAATACTTGATGCCCTGGGTCAGCAAAAATTTGAAGCAGACAGGAAAGGTTTCTACCCCTGTAGTAATTGTAGGACCTGCTGAACGGTGAGAGGTGGAAGTAGGATCCAAACTGTGTTTACAAATAGAGTTGACTGTAAAGTTCGGGTCCCTACCGAACTTTTGGGTCCGGGTTCGGGTTTGGGTCCGGGGTTCTGGTATTTTATTCCACGTGTTGAAAACCTGCCAAGGGCAGCCAATCAACAAGTGTTTCACTGGTTTTCCCTAGAAGCCATCACAGCCATGCCTACTAATGGCATGGCTGTGATTGGCCAGTGCACCATGTGACCCAGCCTCTATATGGGGCTGGAGTCACCATGCTGCATGTCATATGCTCTCAGGATAGTTTAGGGAGAGGATGCTGCTGGCTCTGTGAGGGACAGATTGCAGAACATCTCATCCTGCATTACTGAACGATCTGATTGTGGAATAGGGAGAGATACTAGTACTGGTGCTTTGAGGGACAGATTGCAGACCTCATCCTGCTGCACAGAACGATCTGACTGGATTATGTAGAGTCTGTTGCTTTAAGGGAAAGATTATTCTTCTAAAATCATCATCAAGTTGTACAGGGAAAGGTTCCAGCTGTTGCTTTAAGGGAAATATTATTCTTCTAAAATCATCATCAAGTTGTACAGGGAAAGGTTCCAGCTGTTGCTTTAAGGGAAAGATTACTGTTCTAAAATCATCTCCAAAGTGTGTGGGAAAAGCCTATTGCAGCCGCATAGAGCCATATTACTGTTCTAAAATCATCTTCAAAGTGTGTGGGAAAAGCCTATTACAGCCGCATAGAGCCATATAACTGTTCTAAAATCAACTTCAAAGTGTGTGGGAAAAGCCTATTGCAGCTGCATAGAGCCATATTACTGTTCTAAAATCATCTCCAAAGTGTGTGGGAAAAGCCTATTGCAGGCGCATAGAGCCATATTATTGTTCTAAAATTTAGAACAATAATATGGCCCTCTATGCGGCTGGAAGAACAGTAATATGGCTCTATGCGGCTGGAAGAACAGTAATATGGCTCTATGCCCCTGCAATAGGCTTTTCCCATACACTTTGGAGATGATTTTAGAGCAGTAATATGGCTCTATGCCCCTGCAATAGGCTTTTCCCACACACGTTGAAGATGATTTTAGAACAGTAATATGGCTCTATGCGGCTACAATAGGCTTTTCCCACACACTTTGAAGATGATTTTAGAACAGTAATATGGCTCTATGCGGCTGCAATAGGCTTTTCCCATACTGAAGATGATTTTAGAACAGTGATATGGCTCTATGCGGCTGCAATAGGCTTTTCCCACACACTTTGAAGATGATTTTAGAACAGTAATATGGCTCTATGTGGCTACAATAGGCTTTTCCCACACATTTTGAAGATGCTTTTAGAACAGTAATATGGCTCTATGCGGCTGCAATAGGCTTTTCCCACACACTTTGAAGATGATTTTAGAACAGTAATATGGCTCTATGCTGCTGCAATAGGCTTTTCCCACACACTTTGAAGATGATTTTAGAACTGTTATATGGCTCTATGTGGCTGCAATAGACTTTTCCCATACACTTTGGAGATGATTTTAGAACAGTAATATGGCTCTATGCGCCTGCAATAGACTTTCCCCACACACTTTGGAGATGATTTTAAAACAATAATCCTTCCCTTAAAGCAACAGCTGGAGGCTTTCCCTGTACAACTTGGAGATGATTTTAAAATCTAAAATCTACTCCTAGTTCTATAGGGAGAGGTTCATACTGTTGCTTAAAGAGACAGATTATTGTTTCTTGCACAAAATTAAAAAGTGCATCTACATTGCTGGTTTAAAAAAAAATAAAAAATTTCAAAAATAAAAAAAACAGTGTTGGCTATCTCCTCCTCCTCCACCGCCCCTTTCACCGCCTCCTCAACCTCCAGCTCCACATCCACCTCCATTTTTGATTTTTCTATGAGATTTTAGCTTAAAAATTATTTCCCTATCCCCATTTCTTTGTAGGGCACTTGTCCGACCATTACCCCCATTTTCCTTCCTTTTGCAGACCTCTAGGACTTTTCAGGACTTTGTTACAGCCATTTTTGTGCCTAAAAGTTCGGGTCCCCATTGATTTCACTGGGGTTCGGGGTCCGGGTCAAAGTTCCGGTCAAGTCCGGACCAGAACCCGGACTTTGTCCTGAAGTTCGGCCGAACCTGTGGAACCCGGACTGCCAGAGGTTAGATCAACTCTATTTACGAACCCTAAAGGCAGAACGTTCAAAATAAATGAATACATCACATGCAATATGGCCTATGTGGTATATTTGATTTTGTGCCCTTGTGGTGTAACATATATTGGACGAACAAAAAGGCTGCTGAAGGTTAGGATAGCAGAACATGTGGCCAATATTTTGAAGGGTTTTAAAAAATATAGCCTGTCATTACATTTCCGAGAGAAGTGCAATAGGGATGCCTCGTTGTTACGTTTTTGTGGAATAGACAGAGTACATATGCCTTGGAGAGGTTCCAATCGTGTACATGACCTATCACAGCGTGAAACCAGGTGGATTTACATTATGGAGAGTTTGGTGCCTGTGGGGTTAAATGTAGAACTAGATTTACATTGTTTCATTAATGATTTTTAGTGTTTTATGATTGTCAAAACCAGTGATTGATTTTATAGAATAATGTTGAGTGATTGAACAATAGAATAAAATTACATATGCGGGGGTTTTAAACGTAATATACATGGGGGGCGTGTCCGGCGGAGCGAGTGCATGGACGCACTGTAACAGAGCTCCTGACTACCGTGGATCCCTGAAGCGACTAGCGGCTATTAATCAACGACCCGAGAGGCTGAAAAGAAGCTGGAAGGAGAGGTGAGCACAAACATCCTAATGGGGAAAAGGAAAACGCGGGATAAACCCCGCAAATTAGAGACTTTTTACAGCCACACTGAGTCCCAGCACAGGCAAGATGGCGCTGGCCCCTCCCGCACTGCACACACAGAGTCACAAGCAGGAAACCCAGGAGAAGGGAGAGAGGGACAAGCTTTGATAAATAAATCAGATTATGATCCTTTACAGGCTGAATTCAACAGCCCACTAAAACAAAGAAGGAAACTATCAGAGTCTGAAGCACAAGAAAACGAGAATAGCATGGATGCTGATAACACAGCCCCTATCAACCCCTATGGAGAAAGGCTGAACTCCTTCCCAACTACAGGAGCAGCCATAATAGACACTGACCTGAAGGAGATGCTACTCTCTCTCAGAGGTGCACTTCAGCTTGACATGCAGGCATGCATGAATAAAGTTAAAAGAGAAACGGAAGAATTAGGAGAAAGAGTAGATTATATAGAGTCTAAAATGACAGACTTTACAGAAGCTCACAATGAACTGGTTGATGATCATTTTGCCCTCGAGGAGGAATTGAAACAGTTAAAACTTAAGGTCTCTGACCTAGAAGACCGAGCAAGAAGGAACAATGTCAAGTTCCGCGGCATACCAGAAAACATTAAAAACGCAGATCTTAAACAATATCTGCAAAAAATGATACTAGAATTTCTCCCTGATGTCAAAAAACAAGAACTGGTGATAGATAGAGCTCATAGGCTCCCTAAACCGCCACACATCCCAGAAAAACTCCCAAGAGACGTGATCGCCAAAATACACTTCTTTCACGTGAAAGAAGCACTAATGCAATTCGCAAGACATCATTCCCCCTTGCCGGAATCCTACGCAGGTATATTACTATTTACTGACCTTTCTCAAGCAACCATACAAGCACGGAAAAATTTGATTCCTATCACCAAAATTCTGCGCAACCATAAGATAATCTACAAATGGGGATTTCCCTTGAAATTAATGATAGACTACAACAACAAATCATTCACAATATTTTCCCTAGAAGAAGGACTGAAACTGCTTAAAACGTGGGAACTAATCCCTCCTGATGAAAAAAGACCTGAACCCAAAACCTACACCAAAGGAAAATTAACACCTCAATGGAACCCCAGCCATGGATAAAATCCATACCAAGCAAACCTTAAAAGAATATCACCTAATCCAACCACCACAATAGCACCTCAAAGAATAAACCCCTCGGGGAATAACTACCAGGGCAAACGGTTCTCGGGATCTCACCCACCCCCCACTGGTAACCAAACAGCACAACATGTGCTCAAGGATTCCATACAATCCTTTACCTTTTTATGGTTTTTTACCCCCTTTTTTTCCCCTGTTCTGCCTTTCCTTGTTTTTGCTACTTCAAAGTTCAATGTTTTCCTACCCTGTTCTTTATGGATCACCTGAAGACAATCTTAAGATCACATGGAGATTACAACAGAAATGTCATCAATCAACACCTGAAGAATACATCATAAATAAAAAGAAAGCAATACCCAACAATGAAAAAAGAATCAAATGGCTGAATTAAACCTTTTCTCACTAAATGTTAAAGGACTCAATAGCCCTTACAAAAGAAGAACGCTGTGGAATGAAGTCCTTGAATCAGGCTGCGATATAGCATGTATCCAGGAGACACATTTTGCTAAGGACAAATCGCCCAGTTTTTCCCACCCCAAGTTTCCCCAAATTTTTTCTTCAAACAATCGGAAAAAAAAGAAGGGGGTAACGATAATTATTAAAGACACAATTTCCTTTCAGCTATTAAACTCCAAGTACGACACTTTAGGAAGATACATCATCCTAATAGCAAAGATCAACAATACAATAATGACATTGGCAAACATCTACGCCCCAAATAAAAATCCGCATCAATATTTGCAAAAAGTGCTTAAAATAATCAAGAAAATCCAGCAAGGTAATGTTATAATTTGTGGGGATTTTAATGCTCCAATGGACCCAAACATAGACACCACCAAAGGAATTAAGTCCACTAGAAGAGGTCTTTCAGACATCTTAAATCAAGACCTTCACGATCTGTGGAGATGCATGAACTCAACTGAAATAGACTTTACATATTTCTCGAATGTGCACAAAACATATTCCAGGATCGACTTCTTCGTCACCGATAGACACCTCCTCCAAAAAATTATAGACGCACGTATACATAATATAACGTGGTCTGATCATGCCCCAATCACTTTAAAAATTGACATTAACCAAAAGACCAACTCCACTACACTATGGAGAAATAATATTTATGTTTTATCAAGAGAGGAGAATTTATCGGTGATGAAGAAAAGATTAGAGGAATTTTTCAAAGTGAACGACAATGAAGAAACATCTAATATGAATGTTTGGTGCGCACATAAAGCATATGCAAGGGGAATACTGATCCAATTGGCCTCTAGAGATAAAAAGAAAAGAACGCAAATAACTAAACAATTATTAGAAGACATTTCCACAATGGAAAAAAATCATAAAAAAGACCCTACTAACTCTAAACTACTTCAGAAACTAAACGAAACAAGAAACGAATTAAGAACCCTACTAATTAATAATTACGCAAAATACCTAAATAAATTAAAATTGAACCAATATTCACAAAACAACAAAGCAGGCAAATTTCTCGCCAGACAAATTAAACAAAAACAATCCAAACAGAAAATACAGAAATTAACTCATCATAAAACAGGGAAATCCATATTCAACCCACAGGAAATAGCAAATGCTTTTGCAGCCTATTATGAAGAACTCTACAATTTAAACAAAGATAAAACTATTCATCATCCCCAAATAACAGATATAAGCCAATTTCTTAAAAAAACCAACCTTCCTAAAATAAATCAAAATACCCTTGATACACTTAACCAACCTATCAATAAAGCAGAAATCAATAAGGTCATTCGAAACTTACCCAGAAACAAAGCTCCAGGAGCAGATGGATTATCAAGCGAGTATTATATCGGATTCAACACAATACTCACCCCATTTCTAAACAGAATTTTTAATCAAGCCGCAGACAGCGCACCCTTCCCCAAGGAAATGTTAGAGTCTGTAATCATAACGATTCCTAAACAAGGGAAAGATCCATCTTTACCTAGCAGTTACAGACCCATTTCCCTAATTAATACAGACTTAAAAATGTATTCTAAAATCATTGCAAATAGATTATTAGATATTACCCCTCTACTCATAGGTCCGGATCAGGTAGGATTCGTAAGAGGACGCCAAGGCCCTGATAGTACCAGAAGGATGATAAACATTATTAATTATATTGGAAATAATCGAATGCCTTCTCTGCTTCTAGCCTTGGATGCAGAGAAGGCATTCGATAGGGTAAACTGGAATTATATTGAAGAGACTTTAAAAAAATTTGGATTCCAAGGATTCATAATGAAAGCCATAATGTCTCTATATACAAATAGCTTACGGAAGAGACGTAGGTTCCGATCTTCGTCTCTTCCGTAAGCTAATAAAGGTTATATTAATTATTACAAATAGTAGGAAGACCATGATAGTCCCGGAACCGCAGGAGAATGCTTAGGATGGACTAGGCCTGGATACTCATCTCCCCATTATAGATTATTAGATAAACGTTACTAAAATCTTATGTAAAAATTCAGACATAATTAATCCCTTTACCCAGACATTGACGATCCATTTCTACCTAGAAAGGGAACAAATCCTTAGCAATACTAATGTCTGAGATTGTAAAGGAACCCCTTCCCACGCGACAGACGCCGAACTAATTTTTAAGACAAATCTTTACCCCACTCATAACACAACTTAGGCTATATTATGAGC
>BLSH010476954.1:42174-52394 GCA_018402905.1 Glandirana rugosa
ACGGTAGTCGTCGCGGAGATGGTCACACGCGAACATCAGCGCGTAGAAGGAGAGTGCGAGGTCACTCCCTTAATTCCTGCCGTGCAACAATAACATTTCCCCTAGGTCGTCCCACCGGTGGGTCATCAGTCTTCTTCAATGTTACACCCGTTGAGCCGACAGCAACACGTCCGTGACGTCGTACATCAACCGGTACACACGGTCCGACGGGTCTCCGTTTCTGTTCGACAGGAGACACCCTCCATATAGTAGACACAGGAGACATAGGGGGGTCGGTTCGAGGTCACTACGGGTGCTCGACGCAACCCACGGTGGGACGACGCTAAGGAGGCTGTGGGACAGGAGGATGAGGAGGAGGAAAAGGGGTCATTTCCACGGTTATCAGGCCAGTCATTCGCAAGTGGCTCGGAGGGTGGGTTCCTGCACCAGCATAGGCCAGGTCAAAAATATTCAAGCCAGGGCACAGTTCTGGAGGACGAGGAAGGTGAGGAGGAGGAGGAATCGCAGCAGGGTGGCACCCAACGCAGCTCGTGGGCATCACTGGAGCTTGGCTGGGGGGATACAGAGGACACAGATGATATACCTCCCACAGAGGACAGCTTGTCTTTGCCTCTGGGCAGCCTGGCACACATGGCCAACTACATGCTGCAGTGCCTGCACAACGACAGCCGAGTTGCCCACATTGTAACTTCTTCTGACTACTGGGTGGCCACCCTGCTGGATCCCCTTTACAATAACAACGTGCCGTCCTTAATTCCCTCACTGGAGCGTGAGAGGAAGATGCGCGACTACAAGCGCACACTGGTAGAGGCGCTGCTGATGGCATTCCCAAATGACACCGGGGGCTCAGTGGAAGCACAAGGCGAAGGCAGAGGAGGAAGAGGCCACCAACACAGCTGTGGCACCGCCAGCACCTCAGAAGGCAGGGTTAGCATGGCCAAAATGTGGCAAAGCTTTGTCAGCAGCCCGCCACAACAAACAGCACCACCAGCCGATAGACAACGTCTTAGCAGGAGGCAGCATTTCAGCAACATGGTGGAAGAGTATGTGTGCACACACCTACACGTACTGACTGATGGGTCTGCCCCATTCAACTTCTGGGTCTCCAAATTGGCCACATGGCCTGAGCTTGCCGTTAATGCCTTGGAGGTGCTGGCCTGCCCTGCAGCCAGTGTATTTTCTGCACATGTGTTTAGCACGGCAGGGGGCCTTATCACAGACAAGCGCAGCCGCCTGTCCACAGCCAACGTAGACAAGCTAACCTTTATTAAAATGAACCAGGCATGGATCCCACAAGACTTGTCTGTACCTTGTGCAGAATAAACATTTAGACCGGACTCACACAGCCATTCGTATACTTGTTTTTTTTAATATGCCTCAATATTTTGGGGGCTACCCCAATTATAAACAAACAAAAAAAAAACAGTGTTGGCTACCTCCTCCTCCTCCTCGACCACCGCCACTTCCACCTACACTGCCACGGTCACAGCCTAGTCAACCTCTAGGCTCCTACTCCACATCGACCCCCCTTCCCATTTTTTTAAATTTGATGTTAATTTATTTTCCCTATCCCCATTTTTTTGTAGGGCACTTGCCCTACTCTTACCCCCATTTTACTTCCTTTTGTAGCCCTCTAGCACTTGCCAGGACTTTGTTACAGCCATTTTTGTGCCTAAAAGTTCTGGTCCCCATTGACTTCAATGGGGTTCGGGGTCCGGTATAACGTTCGGGTAACGTTCAGTGCCGAACCCGGACTGTTTCCCGAAGTTCGGCCGGACCCGCCGAACCCAAACATCCAGGTGTTCGCTCAACTCTATTCATATTTCATTCTTGCCTGTTCTGGCTCTATCATTGGGAAGACAAGAGACATGCATCAATAAAAACAACACGATACAGCCAAACGTTTTTCCAGGTTGATTTTCAAGAGGTCCCAAAGTGTAAATAATTATGTCTTTGGTATAGAAATATAGCCCTAAGGGAAAGGACAAAAAGCAGACATGATGACGAGAAATCGAATCCCCATAAGAAAGCTTCTGATAATGGTCGCAATCGCACCGGGACAGGTAAGAAAAGACCTTTTGATAATCCGCACTCAGTGAGCCCCCCACCCAATGCGCAAGGGAATCCCAAAGATAAGGCCCAAGTCTCGATGCCTAGGAATCCTGTTCAATTGGAGGAAGGCACTAATGGAGGGGAAGGCAATGCCACACCCTCCAGCTCCTTCCCACATACGCCAGCACCCTCATTTTTTTTCCGACAGGAGGGAGGGAGGGGCCCCACTACAGAAAGAATGCAAATTAAGCAACAATATGGACCAGTATGTCATGAAGGGCACACCAACCTCAAAGTAACTAATCTCTCATCTCATACGCTAACAACGGCCGAAACAGAATTTTGCTTTGGGACACACATTCTGTCCAACATTGGAAATAGACCGCTTTGAAGCGGTCAAAGATTTAAACTTATTTGCCCGCAAGCTAACCTACAAATTTCTTTTTGATAATGATAGAAAGAAAAAACAGAGAGATCAAAAAGAGAAGAGGAATGGAAAAACTTATCGGTGAGAGATTTCAGAGCTTTGAGAGATCTGATGGACCTCCTCAAAGAAAATGATAAACACCAGAGCCAAACAGCATTAGGGCCAGGGGGGAATCCTAGGGAGACATCTAACATTAGATATGTAAAAACAACACAAAAACATATAAAGAAAAAATCAGAAAAATTTCCACCCCTACAGACAAATCCCAATATCTGGGCCTTTGTGACCCAGGTAACAAAAGAAATTGACAAATCGGAGATCTACCCTCATAATGTAGTAACCTATCACCATCACAAAAATTGGCATTAAAAACCTTGTGCTCTGACAAGGAATTGTTATTAAACCCTCAGACAAAGGGGGCAACATTGTGCTACTAGACACAGCACAATAAGTAACTATGTGTATGACATCCTTGAGAATAAGCACTGGTACAGACCCATCCCTAGTGAAATGGTGGCAAAATTCCAGCAAGAGTTCCACCTACTATTACTGGATGCCTTCCATCAAGGCACTATCACAAAAGAACTATACGATGCTATCTTTGTGAAGTTCCCTAGGACCCCCACATTCTATTCCTTGCCGAAGACCCATAAAAATTTACTTAAACAACCAGGCAGACCAATCATCTCTGGGAGGGGAGCTTATACAGAAATGGCCAGCCAACTTATTGACAGACAACAATGTCCCCATGTAATGGCACTTCCCTCATACATAGAAGATACCCCTGACCTATTATGTTGTCTTGACAATCTTTATGTACCTGAGGGCACGATTCAAGTCGCCATTGATATCAAGGCTTTACACAGCAGTATTCCACACACCTCGGGACTAGCTGTAACACAGGATTTTTTGAGAGAGAGAGATCAGGACTCTTGGCCCTATTGCCAGTTTATCCTGGCCATTCTTGAACACATTTTGACACGCAATGTGTTCATGTTTAACGATTCCCACTACCTCCAGGTGCAGGGGGTAGCGATGGGGACTTGTTGCACCCCATCGTATGCCAACCTGTACCTGGGGGGGTGGGAACGTACACCATTTTCAGACGAGAAATATGTCAAGTATTGGGACCACATTTGATGTGGAATCATTATATTGACGATGTCCTTCTTTTATGGACTGGCACTGTAGATGAACTGGCAACTTTTATGACAGACATTGGTGAAAATCGTTTCAATTTGAAATTCACCATGCAGCACAGCTTTCACCAAATTGGCTTCTTGGACATATCTAATGTTACACTCCACCAGTTTCCATCCAGCCCCCTTAAAAAATAGTATCCCATATAGCCAGTATCTTAGGCTGCACAGAATCTGCTCCAATGACATACTCTTCAAACAAGAGGCCAATGGCCTAAAAGATAGACTACTAACTTAAGGTTATTCCAAAACAGCGCTCAAGAAAGGCTACAAGAGGGCGTTTCAGCAAACCAGATCGTAAGCCCTGATACAGAGACAAAGAAATGAGTCTGAGGATACTACTAGTGTCATCATGACCTATAATCGCCAACATCCGTGTGTTCGTGGTATCCTTCAGAAACATTGGTATCTCCTGGCAAATGATCCTATACTCTATAAATATGTAGGTGACAAACCAAGCATTACCTATAGACGGGCTAGATCACTGAAAGACCACCTCACTAGAATTCATTTTAGTCAGCAAGAGAATGACGATACAGCCATAAGGGATACTTGGAAATGTGAATCCTGCAAGTTTTGCCCATGGATTTTTGAAAATTGGATGATGCATGCCACGTCAACTGTATCACAGTTGGTGTATATATCATGTTTTGTGAGTGCGGCAGTTTCTATGTCGGCAAGACAAAACGTCCATTTTGGTGTAGAATAAAGGACCATATATATTATGTATCCAGCAACCTATTGAATACACCCATTGGAACGCAGGTAACAATAGGGTCATTAAATTTGCAGCCTTTGAACATATACCCGCAGACCCCAGAGGGGGAGATCACGATAGACACATTCTCCAGAGAGAAATGCGGTGGATTCATATTCTGAAAGCCACATTTCCTCCTATAGTCTTGTAGCATCCGGGGTGCTGCTTGGGCTGTGCTTGGGCAGTGGACATGTATGTGAGTCTTTGTTCTAGGACCATGCCTATCTATTTCTCATAATTCAGGTGTATCGCTCCCAGTCTGGCTCTGTATTTAGAATGCATGATTGCAGGCACAAGCCCCCTACTGGGGCCTTGGTATAGTGACCACCTATTGTTTGGCCTTTAATTGATGTTTTTACACATTATTTGGTCTACATTCCCACTGTCCTCTTTTTCTTTCTTCTTCTTTTCTCAGCAATGTACTCCCACATTCCTTGTATTTCATTATTTATTTATTTTTTCCTAATAATGATTATCAATCACTCTGTAGTCTATGTACATATACTCTGCCGCTGTCTCAGTGTGGATGGTTTATCGGTTTAGATCTTACATTATTTTATTCTTTTTTGGTATTTTTTTTTAATTTTTTTCAAAATGCTTTTTGGGGGCCAGTGGATGGTGTCAGTAGAGCAGTGGGTGGTGTCAGTAGAGCAACGGACAGTGTCAGAATTCTTTTATCTTTACTATTTTTTACAATATTAATTTTAAATAACTTTGCACAATTAATTTTTGTATTATTTTTTAATCACAATTATTGGGGGTGGGGCTAGTGGACAGTGTCAGTAGGGCAGTCAATGGTGTCAGTAGTTTTTTTGTTTTAATGATTTTATTATTTTTTATAATTTTGTTGTTTATTATTTTTTAAATCATTTTTAAATGTTTTTTAAATATTTTTTTTCACAGTGCTTCTGGGGAAGGGGGTGTGGGGGGGGGAGTATGGGGCAGTGGACGGTGTCAGTAGGACAGTGAATGGTGTCAGTAATTTTTTTATTTTTATGTATTTATTTTTTTTTAATTAAATTTGTTTTTCATTTTTTTCACAATGCTTTTTGGGGAGAGGGGGTTGGGACTGTGGACTGTGTCAGTAGGGGGAGGGAGGTGTCAGTATTTTTTTATTTTATATTTTTTTACAATTTATTTTATTTTTTTTACTATTTTATTTTTTAATATCTATTGCAATATGCATATGCCTTTTTAGAGCTATCTGTGGTTAATAATGGATATCACTACGGTCTCTCACATCACCGTGCGGGGTACTGGTGGACACCACCAACTCCACCGGCACTGGCCAACATAGCTGCGCTACTCCCACTGGTAAGTTCCTCTCCTAAGTATTCCATATGAGGCCCTTATCCTGCAGCGCCTTGGGGAAGGGAGGTATCTTCCAGTACCCACCAGTCACTTTCTTGTGTTTGCACCTTTACTATAGGGGCATCTGTGTCACAGAGGTATTCATATACCTTGGGCGACAACTCCCCTCCTGCCTTAATCCAACAGCAGGATTGCACCAGGCACATTGCATTAGTTTATACATCATGTCTGCTTTTTTGTCCTTTCCCTTAGTGATATATTTCTATACAATAGACATAATTATTTACACTTTGGGTCCTCTATGACTTTATTGTTCTAATATTGTAATGTAATTTTTGACCTGGATCTTGTTCTTACAGTATTTTGCCTGCATAGGGCATGATATTTACCTTGTATTCAAGTCAACACAGAATATGAATATATATATATATATATATATATATATATATATATATATATACACAAGAAAGAATATTGCATTCCAAGTTGTGCCACCATCCTAAGGTAGAGAGAGGTACAAACAAATATGGGAAATAAACCCATATAAAGAAAAGTGGATTTTGCCGGCACACATGAGACTGATGGATTTAATAAAATCGCCATTTATTAAGTCAATTAAAATACAAAGTTTAAAATACAAAAAAACACAGAGAGTCCCCTTGGACCCTTAATGGACTGCAAGTAGAACAATTCCACATAAGGAATGATACCAAAACTTATTAGCACAACAGTGGAATAGTAGGGTTGACTCGTTTCGCAACAAGTATGCTTCCTCTGGACCTTTCTCTTGCAGACTATAGATAGAAAATACATAATATGAATATATATCCCAATATTAGAGATACAAACTTAATCATACAATAATACACTGCCATCTTAATATATGTAAACATGCGTAGACAAATAGATGCTTACTTGTGGTTCTATGGGGTCCCAAAAGGAGGCTAGGAAGTCAGGGGGGCGGGCACAGGGGATCAAGAATGGCTGGACGTGTACACTCTCACAGTATATCTAAACATAATACGTATATACAAAATCTAGTAGAGGGTGTTTTTTGGGGTATTTGTGAAATTTAAGCAGAGGGTTGATTAAGCAGAGGGTTGATTAATACCTGTATCAATAAACCAAGTATTGCCAGAATGCCCAGTATTTATACACCAGACTGGTGGCTGGACATCAATGAAAGAATATCTCTAAGGAAAAAACTGAGAAATGATAAGAAAGAAATTAGTTATCTAGACCAATACAACCACCAGAAAGTGTCGCATGCAGTATGCTAGAAGACACATGTCTGGTGGGGCCATACCATATCTTATAGGGACATAATGAAAAATACACTGGCTATACCTGAGATGTGACCGGATGGTTAGCCGTCCGGAACTCTTTTTTATGTGTCCAGGAGGGGTAAATTATGATTCAAACATTTGGTATAAATATATGGCCTCTCTTCCTGATGGTCCATTGGAATGGCCGCATGGATACGGCCTAGGGTATAGGTAACATAGTGTTTCAAAATGCTAATCGGGTTAAAGATAGTAACAATTTCCCAGCAAAATGGGCTTCTTTTTTACCTTTTACACCTCGCACACCCACGTGGAGCTCCCGCTGCCTGGATCGTCCATAATGGCGTCCAGCTTATATATCCCCCATTGCGTCAAGCCATCGCCACCTCACTAAGTGGGTGGAGGTAGGCGTCACTGGACCGCGACATCATGCGCACGACGCAACGTGTGTTCCAACACACAGCGCATGCCCAACATGGGGTGCGCCTTGTGTAAGGAGAGTCAAGCCAGAGGGTGGGGAGGGGGGAGGGAGAAGGCTTCCCACACACTCCCCACATCCCACCCCACAGCTATGCTACTACCAGCACACCAACCTGGTGTGTGAAACGCATATACCCGCCCCTCAAGACGCTCCCAGGAGCCGGACCACAAGCAGCGGATACAAATATGCAATGATCCAAGACCTGCTATATAACATCAGCATATTGTGTCTCATATCACCGTGTGCCATCAACAATAGGAAGGTAGTTGTATGTAACAGAAAACAAACTTAGACAAGACACATCAAACCCGTTTGGGGGCAAGGCTGTAATGAGACATATGACATGAACAAACTAGTGAGGGATATACATAGGTTGAGACTATTAAGGTGGTTGTACAATAACCAAATGAGACATAGACCAACAAGGCAGATCAAACAGGATGAAGGGGGGGGGGGGAGAGGGGGGCATGGAAAGTCCAAGGAGTGGGTATATATTTATAAAAAAGGTTTATAACTAAGAGCTTCATTTAAGCCAGGTTTGTCAGTGGCTTTTAGAAGATAAATCCAGCGTGTCTCACGCTGTAATATAATTTTGTCAAACTCCCCACCCCTTGGATTTTCTAGTACTCGCTCCAAGGAAGCAAACCGGACCACCTCAGTGCTGTTATTGTGATATAAGCCCAAATGTCTACCTATGGGTGTAGATAAGATGTTCTTATTACCATAGTAGATGTGGTGTTTTATTTTCCTCCAAAACTGGCGTTTGGTCTTACCCACATAAAACGCCCCGCATTCGCAGAACATTATGTAGATAATACCTATTGTTTGGCAGTCCACAAAGTGCTGTACACTATGCAGTTGACCATTAGGTAGGTATAAAGTTTGATTCTCATAAATCCAGTGGCAGAAGTCACACCCACCGCATTTCCATGTCCCACTAGGAGGATTTGGGGCACCGTCCTGCGGATTCTGGAAGTAGCTTTGTGTCACCCGATTCCTGATGGAATATGCACGTTTAAATGTAATCTCGGGAAAATCCTTGACGTATTTCCTGAGAATATTGTCATTTGTTAGTAAGTACCAGTGATCCCGAAGTATTTTTCTAATGGCCCTATGCTGCCTTGTATAGGGAGTGATTAGACGGACTGTATGGTCCTGGTTGAGTCTGGATCTACAAAACATAACTTCCTGCCTCGTACGGCCAAACGCTTTGTTAAATACCTTGCGTAAAAGAGTGCGAGAGTAATCTCTAGATAGCAATCTTTCACGCAAGGCATTAGCCTCTTGTTTAAATGATTCATCAGTTGAACAGATTCTTCAAAGCCTAAGGTATTGTGAGTATGGTATGCTATGCACCAGAGGTTCCGGGTGGAAGCTCTGGACATGCAATACCGTGTTACCAGCTGTCGGTTTCCTGTAAAGTGTAGTCACTATTTGACCCTCATTGCTTAGACAAATTTGAATGTCCAAGAAGGGAATAGTCGTTAAATCGGATACCATTGTAAATTTAAGATTAAATTAGTTTATGGATAGGGCTGAAAAAAAGTCGTTTAGCATCTCCTCTGACCCCGACCAGAGCATGAATACATCATCAATGTATCGGAGCCAGAGGAGAATACATGGCCAGAATCTTCCGAATCTGCCATCAGCAAAGATAGTTCTCTCCCATCCCCCCAGATACAGATTCCCATACGATGGAGCACAGTATGTCCCCATTGCTACGCCCTGTATCTGGAGGTAATGGGATTCATCGAACATGAACACATTCCTAGTGAGGATGTGTTTGAGAGCAGCCTGGAAAAATTCGTTTTGTTTCTGAAAATCTTGGTGTCTCTAGTAGAGAAATTTCCTAATAACTCTCAAGCCTTTAGTGTGCGGAATGCTACTATAGAGGGCTTCCACATCTATAGCCACAAGTCTTGTATTGAGGGGGACTTGAATGTCCTCCAATCTTCTTAGTAAGTCTGGGGTGTCTTGTATATAAGAGGGTAGAGACGAAACGTGTGGGTTCAGGTGTGCGTCGATAAGGTTCATTTATTCAGTATAACTGCCAATCCCAGAAATGATAGGTCTCCCCGGGGGGCGTTTGCATACTCTTGTGTGTTTTAGGTAATGCGTAGAAGGTTGGTATGCAAGGATTTTTTACCAATATAGCATCATAGGTGTCTTTGTCTATGATGCCTTGCGAGTACGCATCACAAATGAGACTGGAGAACTCTTCTCTAAATTTACCAAAGGCCTCCAGGGGGGATTTCTCTATACCATTCCCGGTTTCTTAAAATTTTCAGACACATTTCTTTATACTGAATTATATATAGGACAAACCGCGCTAAACACAAAGTACTAGAAAGTAAGGTGAGCTGCCATACACCGACCAAACAAATCGTATAATAATAGAAGTAGAGATTATAGCGCTTTTAAAATTCTTTGGCCCTTACCATATCTCTTTAGGGGGGACCTCCGGAAACCATTTAAATCTCTTCTCAAGAGGTCAGAGTAAACACTACGCATGAGCGTTCCGTAGTATCTGTTTCTGTGGATACTACGATATAACCATTTTTTAGGAACGTATGGTTGGAAGATGCGTAATGGATTTTGTGTGTTCTCATACGTTTGCGGGGGGCCCCTCTGGATAGTAAAGACCCTAACCGTCAATATGACTTATTTACTTGGAATAGCTGCGTGTGGACTTGGGTGTGCAAAGCAGAGA
>BLSH010476954.1:67683-86597 GCA_018402905.1 Glandirana rugosa
AGGCATCAGTAGGTTAAATGTTTTTCAATATTTATTTCAAATAAAAACAGTAAACTAGCTCTGTAAATGTGAAACATCCTAACATAGGAAGTGGCCATGTAATCAGGAGGGTGTGTGTGTATGTACAACTGTTTATTTTTTACAGTACAGTATACTTACTTCCTATGTATTGAATAAGGCTGCTGTGGTCTTCACATATGTCAAATGCAAAGAAAAAAAAAACACAGTTTTGTCATTTGAATATCTGACCATATTAACCCTTATTGTTCACACAGTTAATCAAATTGCCAAACTGTTTGTTTTTCCTTTACATTTTTACATATAAGAAGGACACGGCAGCCTTATTCCATTCATAGGAAGTGCCTGTGTCCTCTGCCCTTACCTTCAGCCCAGTCACGTCACAAGTGTGACTGAACTGAAGTTCCGCCCTCCAGCAGGCCGTCAGCGGATGTGACGGTATCCCTGGAATGCTTCTCAGCCGCCGCGGGTGCCCGCGGAATGTGCCCTCGCGCTCGTACCGGCACTGTTGACTCGTGTATAAGTCGAATCTCGGTTTTTTGACACAAAATCAGTGTAAAAAAACTCGGCATATACGCGAGTATATACGGTATGTATTTTCTATCTATAGTCTGCAAGAGAAAAGTCCAGAGGAAGCATACTTGTTGCGAAACGCGTCAACCCTACTATTCTACTGTTGTGCTAATAAGTTTTGGTATCATGTATCATTCCTTTGCCTTATGTGGAATTGTTCTACTTGCAGTCTATTAAGGGTCCCCGAAGGGAACTCTCTGTGTTTTTTATACTATATGTACAACTTTGTATTATAATTGACTTAATAAATGCCAATTTTATTAAATCCATCAGTCTCATGTGTGCCGGCAAAATCCACTTTTCTTTATATGGGTTTATTTCCCATATTTGTTTGTACCTCTCTCTCTATATATATATATATATATATATATATATACACAAAAGAAAGATTGTTTATTTGTGTCTTTTTCTCTATTCAAACATTAGCGCCCACCCCGTATGTGTCCTGAGGAAGCTCTGGGAAGCGAAACGCGTCGACACACCAGTGTGGAGGAGATTCACAGAGTTCCCTATGCTTGCTAATTTGAGGCTACATTTGTAGTTGCACTGTAGTCACTGTATGTTAAGAACTCTTCTTCTGAGTTAGCTGGGTATACGGGTGGTGCTCTTTTTCGCTCAGTTAAGGTGTTTTTATGTTGGTATATGTCATGTATGTATGTAATGTGTTGTAACATGAATAAAGCTGTATTTTGTTATATGTTTGGCCCATGGTGTGCCTTCAAAGTCCTATCCATTTTTGAGGGAATTGTTCCTTCAATCCTTTCAATATATAATTTTGAATGACGGCACGGTGGGGGTCCTCCCTCACGCTACTGTTTGGCACACTCACCTGTATTAAGGGGTTGGAGTTTAATCTCACCATAGAAAACTATTCTGAGGGTTGTTCTGTTTCTTTTGGTGTTTTCTATACTATTTTATGGAAGGGGGAAAAAAAGTTTTTGTTTTTTTTTGCATATTCCTGATCTGTGTGATAGTGTCCAATGATATACCATGAGATAAATGTTTGTGATGGAAATTTACTGACCTCTTGACATTGTTTTACAATACTTGTTGTACAACATGAGGTGGCACAGTGGTGTAGTGGATATCACTTTTGCCTAGCAGCAAAAGGGTCGCTGCTTTGCACCACGACCACGACACTACCTGCCTGGAGTTTGCATGCTCTCCCTGTGCCTGCGTGGGTTTCCTCCGGGTACTCCGGTTTCTTCCCACACTCCAAAGACATGCTAGTAGGTTAATTAGATCCTATCTAAAAATTGGCCCTAGCATGTGTATATATGCATGTAAGTTAGGGACCTTAGATTGTAAGCTCCTTGAGGGTAGGGAATCATGTGAATGCACAATGTAAAGCGCTGCTCTATATAAGTACCTAAAATACATTTTTTTAAAAATGAATAATATTGTATCATTATGCCCAGTGGTGGAGATATGTTTTCTTTGCGACACTGTATGTGAATAATTTGTCATTTTAATAAACCTTTTTTTTTTTTAAATGTTGGGCATGGCTTAAAGGGATGTGGTTTAATAGAGTCTGAGATGACTTACATAGTACAGAATAGAGTAATGTTAAATAGGGAATGCACAGTGCGGAGTGTATGGGGTTGGGTAGTATGTGCAAGAGAGGAGTGTGGAGTGTATGGTAGTGGGTATTATGGGCAGGAGAGGAATGCAGACTGTATGGAGGTAGGTAGTATGTGCAGTAGAGGAGTGTGGAGTGTATGGAGGTGGGTAGTATGTGTAGGAGAGAAGTGCAGAGTGTAAGGAGGTGGGTAGAATGTGCACGAGAGGAGTGTGGAGTGTATGGAGGTGGGTAGTATGTGTAGGAGAGAAGTGTAAGGAGGTGGGTAGAATGTGCACGAGAGGAGTGCAGAGTGTATGGAGGTGGGTAGTATGTACAGGAGAGGAGTGCGGAGTGTATGGAGGTGGGTAGTATGTTCCAGAGAGGAGTGTGGAGTGTATGAAGGTGGGTAATATGTGCAGGAGAGGAGTGTGGAGTGTATGGAGGTGGGTATAATGTGCAGGTGAGGAGTGCGGAGTATATATGGCGGCGGGTATAATGTGCAGGTGAGGAGTGTATGGAGGTGGGTAGTACATGCAGGAGAGGAGTGTGGAGTGTATGGAGGTGGGTAGTATGTGCAGGAGAGGAGTGCGGAGTGTATGGTGGTGGGTAGTATGTGCAGAAGAGGAGTATGGAGTGTATGGAGGTGGGTATAATGTGCAGGTAAGGAGTAAGGAGTGTACAGTGGTCGGTAGTATGTGCAGGATGGTGTCAGTAGGTCTTAGATTATTTTATTCTTTTTTGGTATTTTTATTTTTCATTGTTTTCAAAATGCTTTTTGGTGGCTAGTGGATGGTGTCAGTAGAGCAGTGGTTGGTGTCAGTAGAGCAACGGACAGTGTCAGAATTCTTTTATTTTTATTATTTTTTACAATTTCAATTTTAAATAACTTTGCACAATTTATTTTTGTATTATTTTTTGTTCGCAATTATTGGGGGTGGGGCTAGTGGACAGTGTAGGGCAGTCAATGGTGTCAGTAGTTTTTTTGATTTAATTATTTTATTATGTTTTATAATTTTGTTGTTGTTTGTTATTTTTCTTAAATAATTTTAAAATATTTTTTAAATATTTTTTTTCACGGTGCTTCTGGGGAAGGGGGTGTGGGGGAGGGGAATATGGGGCAGTGGACGGTGTCAGTAGGACAGTGAATGGTGTTAGTAGTTTTTTTATTTTTATGTATTTATTTTTTTTAAATGCAATTTGTTTTTAATTTTTTTTACAATGCTTTTTGGGGAGAGGGGGTTGGGACTGTGGACTGTGTCAGTAGGGGGAGGGAGGTGTCAGTATTTTTTCACTTTATATTTTTTTACAATTTTTTTTTTTTACTATTTTATTTTTTAATATCTATTGCAATTTTTTTTTAATCAGCCCTGTTGGGGGGGTTTGGTGAGATAAGACAAACCCCTGACATCTCCCCTTTGAGATAGAGAAAGGGACTGAGGACAGAGATTCCCCAGTCCTTTGCTCTGCAGCATTAGCATTGAAAATGAATGAACAGGAGACACAGTGGCTCCTGTTCATTCATAAACTGAAGAAGAGTTTACTCTGCTCAGTTATCAGAGGGCATAGGAGCAATCGGTAGTGATCGCTCATCATGTCCAATTCAGAAAATACTTTTAAATAGCCTTGCAGGTTTTAATGTCATTGCATGTGTGTGCTGTAATATGCTGTTTTGTTTACTTATTTGTTTACATAATACACAGAGCGCTGGGCGCAGGACTGCATAATACACAGAGTGCTGGGTTCAGGACTGCATAATACACAGAGCGATGGGCACAGGACTGGATAATACACAGAGCATTTGGTACAGGACTACATAATACACAGAGCGCTGGGTACAGGACTACATAATACACACAGTGCTGGGTTCAGGACTGCATAACACACAGGAGGAACACAAGCAAAGAGAGGCGCCTCTAAGTGCAATACATAGGATATGGTTTATTGTAAACGTTTAAAAACACTCACATGGGTAAGTGGTACATAAGCACAACAGCCGTCAATGGGGAAGCTGGGGTGGCCTATCAAGCCGAGGAGTCGGAAGGGCGAGAACGCTGTATGATGGTCCTCAGATATTCAACGCCTGTGATGGAAGGAAGCCGGCTTCAAGGCGGAACAAAAGCGAGGCTTGGAGAGCATACCAGGCTAGTCCAAGGCTGATGGCGTCATAAGTTTGCAACGCGTTTCATTGGCTGGCAGGTTTCCGATGACGTGGGTTGCCTTTGCCACTTCGTCAGGCGATAGAGGGAGCAGGAGGGCGGAAAAGATTCCGGTCCTCTATAGAACATATATTATATAGCGGCTGACAACAAGAGGAGGGGCAACGTATCTGGTGCCAAAGCATCCAAACGTAGTGCTAATACAGACTATGATAATATCCAAAATTTCGCAGCTTCAATAATGAAGTCTGCCTGTCTCATTATTGAAGGTGCAAAATTTTGTCTCACACATAATTATTTTGTGTTTGATGGGGAATTCTACCTACAGACCCATGGCACTGCCATGGGAGCTAATTTTGCCCCTTCTTATGCTAACTTGGCCATGGATCTGTGGGAGAACCAATACATCCTTGCCAACAATCCTTTTTCTGCCCACACAGTCTTTTTCGGCAGGTATATTGATGACATTGCGGTCATCTGGGATGGTTCTTCCGAACTTATGGCCCAATTCATCAATTACTGCAACGACAATCCCTATCACCTATCCTTTACTCATGGACCCGGATACCTTAGTGTTCCTTGACCTGGAACTAGGCCATTTAGAACACACCATTACAGCCAAAAATCATACCAAACCCACCTCTGGGAACTCGTTCCTACATTATGATAGTTGTCACTATCCCCCTTGGATCCAGAACATACCCATAGGACAGTTCTGTCGAATTCACCAGAACTGTACTTTGGACGGAGACTATGACCAAGAAAGTAGGTCGCTCAGTAAAAAATTTCAAGAGAAAAGGTATCCGGACAAACTGGTTCATGATGCTTATAATAAGTATCGGAGTGGAAAACCCCCCAGGGAACATCCCCCTGATAGTCAGTCCCAGCCCATTCGGTTTATCACCATATTTCACAATAGATACCATAGAATGGAAGCCATACTTACACACCACTGGGGTATACTATTGCAGGACCCCCACCTAAAACATATTCTTCCCCCTCGACCTAAGATCACCTATTGGAGAGCCCCCAATTTGAAGAGTAAATTAGCACCCAGCAAGCTAAAAACAGTTGCACCAGAGGTACCCAGACTTACCTTGATCCCACTCAAGGGGATGTACCAGTGTCACAAGGCCTTATGTAAGACTTGCGCTTTTTTTCAGCACAAACAAAAGTCCTTCAGTGCAAAGGGCAAGACTTACCTGATACCGGATTTTTTCAACTGTTCATCGGATTTTGTGGTGTATGGCCTTTCTGGGCCTTTCTGGGCTAGTATATGTCGGCCGGATGACACGCGCTTTGAGGTGTCGTTTTGGCCAACATAGAAGAGCCATAGAGGGTGGCAAAGACCACCACAGCGTACCCCAACATTTTTTGGAGTCACATGATAGGTCTACTAGTGGTCTTTCAGTCTGGGTGATTGAACAAATATCCAGAACTCTCCCAGTGGCTGAGCATTTTAAAAAACTGTGCGCTAGGGAGACGTTCTGGATCTACACTTTGGATGTTCTCTCGCCTGTGGGCCTCAATGAATGTACTGAGGTCTCCACTATTTTATAATACATTTTTATATTTCACTTTTATTATATTAGCTTTATATCTTTTTGACATATGTGAACACATGCTGATGCACACATGTATATATACACTAAGATGGTTGCTAGACTTAGTGTCTAGGGTTAGTGTGGCTCTTGTTGTTGTTTTTTGTTTTTTTGATGTGGGCCATGAGAATATTTATCCCCCTCCCTCCCCCCCCTTACTTAATAGCACCCTCACAGTTCTTGTTTATGAGTGCTATTTTTTAAAATATGTTCCTTATTTAGCTTAATACTTTTACATACTACACCCTTTTTTATTATCGCATCAGATATGCTATTTTAATCAACTTGAAATGTTTTATGGGTTTTTATTAGTTATGCTGTCTGTGTTCATGCCTTGTGGGTATCCATATTTCAACTTGTATTTGCTGCTATTATCTGTCTCTGTTTTTGTATTGCTTTCCTTTTACATATACATATTTATTCTTGAATTTTGCCATATTTCTTTTTTCAATATTTCTTTTATCGATATTTCTATCATTAGTGTTTTGATTGTTTTTTACACTTCTTCCTTTATGATTAGTTGTTGTGGATTGGGGGGTGTTCTCTTTCCCCTTTCCCTCCCCCCCTACACACATAATACACTTTTATGCTTTTATATAGTCTTTACATTTCCTTCCAGTTGCTGTTATATATTCTTTTTGGATATTATCATTATAGTCTGTATTAGTACTACGTTTGGATGCTTTGGCACCAGATACGTTGCCCCTCCTCTTGTAGCCAGCCGCTATATAATAGATGTTCTATGGAGGACCGGAATCTTTTCAGCCCTCCTGCTTCCCCTATTGCCTGACGAAGTGGCGCAGGCAACCCACGTCATCGGAACCTGCCAGCCAATGAAACGCGTCGCGGACTTATGACGCCATCAGCCTTGGACTAGCCCTGTATGCTCTCCAAGCCTCGCTTTTGTTCCACCTTGAAGCCGGCTTCCTTCCATCACAGGTGTTGAATATCTGAGGACCATCATACAGCACTCTCGCCCTTCCGACTCCTCGGCTTGATAGGCCACCCCAGCTTCCCCATTGACCGCTGTTGTGCTTATGTACCACTTATCCACGTGAGTGTTTTTAACTGTTTACAATAAACCATATCCTATGTATTGCACTTAGAGGCGCCTCTCTTTGCTTGTGTTTCACCTACAGTTTTTGGTGGACTTGGGATCCAGTCCACCCTTGAAGGCTGCCTCTGGTATCATACTTAAGGACAATTATTCTTGGACTTCCCTGACATGTCACTGTTACCTTCTCATCGTAAGAATTCTTGGCTAATTATTATTTGATCCTACAGTATATATGCTTATATTCTAGAGTACATGCCACATTGGGTAGAATTGCTGTATTCCGTTTTATGCGCCTCAAATTTGTTTTTAACACAAAGGAGGGTTTTAGGCATAGAGTGCAGGGTTCAGAGGTTTGCTATGCACAGAGGACATTTCTGCCCCCACATCCATAGCTCACCTCTGCACCCTTCTCTCACAGATTATTTCTGCAGCCACCTTTTAGCTCTTCACAGTTAAACTCTCCATCTTTCCATGCAGCTACATCAGCTCTGACCCCTGCTCCCCCACTGCCCTCATCTGTGTACAAACAGAGACACCAATCTGCTCATCTCCTGGTCTCAGCCCTCCACACAGTTAATTTTTGGCTCTGCCTCTTCTACACTGAAGAGCAGCAGGAGCGGCAGTGAGATCGACCAGCAGGGGGCGTCGGCATCCAAGCCACCAGGCTGTTTCTCAGCCAGCATGGGATGCCCTGTCTCTGTTAATATGGCCCTGAATCCGGGGACAGAATTAGCGTGCTCAGTCTGGGGACAGTCCCTGGAAACTGAAGACGTCTGGTCACCCTACACATGCTGTCATCAGGTAGGGGTAAGGGGGGGCAATTACTCCCCCCTGGAAACAGGGATTGGATCGGGGCTGCCATGTCCACAGTCTCTGACCATCTCCTGTACCATGTTTGCCGTCTCTGACCATCTCCTGTACCATGTCCGTAGTCTCTGACCATCTCATGTAGTATGCCTGCAGTCTTTGGCCATCTCCTGTACTAAGTCTTCAGCCGCTGACCATCTCCTGTACCACATCCGCAGTCTCTGACCGTCTCCTGTACCATGTCTGAAGTCTTTGACCATCTCCTGTACCATGTCTGCAGTCTCTGACCATCTCCTGTACTATATCTGCAGTCTCTGACCATCTCCTGTACCACATCCGCAGTCTCTGACCATCTCCTGTACCACATCCGCAGTCTCTGACCATCTCCTGTACAATGTCTGCTGTCTCTGACCATCTGCTGTACTATGTCTGCAGTCTCTGACAGTCTCCTGCACCATGTCTGTAGTCTCTGACCATCTCTTGTACTATGTCTGCAGTCTCTGAACACGATAATGACATTATCAAAAAGGGGCAGAGCATGGGTGGCCTTAAAATGATGCCCCCCCCCCGAAAAAAGTTCTGCGGATGCCCATGGCTGTCATTAGGGGTGAAAAAGCATTACAAATTGATTGCTCAGGGAGCAGATAAAGATGCTTAAACAAGCAAAAAGGAAAGAAGGGAGAGCACTAAGGCAAAAGGAAGAGGGGTAAGGGACACTCCATCTAGGCAATTAGATAGTGGTTTCCAAGTCATCTTCAGCCCTCGAGATAAACTCTGTGGAGTAATGGAACATGGACCATGAAGTCCAAGTAATATAAAATTGCTAATCTTTTCCAGTTTCCTGGGTCAACAGACGTTTCAAGTTTCTAATACAGTCCACTTCAGTGGCCCAATCCCCTAGGGAAGGCATGGTCATCAATCTCCAGTGTTGGGGGATCACTGCCCTGGCCGCAGCCAGGAAGTGTCGCAGTATATCTTTCTCTACCAATTTGAGAGGTCTAGACAAAAGGGCTACCTCAGGTGAGGGTAGGATAGAAGTTGCCATCAGTCTGCAGTACAGGTCAAAGATTGTTTGCCAGAATTTCCTTACTGGAGGGCAATCCTACCAGATGTGGAGATCAAACATTGCCAGCATGTGCCTGGCAATGACGGGTTGATATGTTGTATAGTCTAAGGGCATCTGTAACATCTAGTCACCAACTTGAACCCTTTTTCTTGAGTCTTAGAGGCTAAAGATAGCTTATGTGTCAAAATGAAGCATTTTTGCCAATCCGTATGTGAAATAGTGATGCAGCTCTGATTCCCAGGTCTGCATATATGGAGGGAGGTCGGAAGAAGAAACGTTGAGCAGCAAGGAATAGAGTTGGGAGACCCCGTGTTGGGGAATCGGTCTGTAGGAGCATTTCCTTAAATTCCAACAGTTCAGAAACAATATCTGACAGAGAGGGAAAAGTGCAGATATAAGATATTACTTGCTTTCTCTGAAGCCACTGTGTTGGTTGTCGGGAGGATGACCGGGAAGGGGTATCTGTGATTAAAGCACTGCACAAAGTACTTGAGCAAGTCGCTTATGATCTTCCTTATGCCAGGGTCCAAACCCCATCCCACACATAGCTGGCTGGAAGGCCAGGGTCCCAAAAAAGGGAGTCATGGGTCCCAACAGGGGATGTCCGACGGTCCCAAATTTGAATTGTCTGGCGGGTAAGGACGCTAGGAAGTGACAAGCCCTTAAGATGGACAGCTGAGGTCCACAGTAGAGCACAAAGGTCGATCGGAGTTAAACGGCTTTCCAATTGAACCCAGAGTTCAGATGAGGAATGGTGTAACCAGACCATTATACGAGTGAGTACTGCTGCCTTGTGGTATATAGAGGCATCCGGGACACCAGCCCCTCCTCAAGCTTTTGGGAGGGAAAGTGTTTCATATCGTATACTAGAATGGGCCGCTTTCCAGATGAAGTTGGAAAACATCTGGCGGAGCTTCCTGAAATATGAAGAAGGTATGTGGAAAGGGATTGTTTGAAACAAATATAGGAACCGAGGAAGAACATCCACTTTCAAAGCATTCACCCTGCCTACCAAGAAAGCTGTCTGTATGTATATGTTGATAAATCCGCTTGGGTTCTACGGAGCAGGGGAATGAAGTTCCCATAAAAAAGTGGGTTTGCCTCAGTTGGCATGTGAATTACAAGATAGCGGACAGAGCTGGAACCGGTCTTAAAAGGAAATGTGGTCGAGAATTGTAGGGCCAACTTTGGCAATTAAATATTGAGGATTTCCGATTTACTGCAGTTCACTTTATAATTGCTTACTACCCGAACTTCTTGAACTCCTGCAGTATTGAGGGCAGGGACACGTGTGGTTAGGTCACGAACCTTAGCAGGTCATCTGCAAAGAGGTTTAGTATGGATAGGGCTCACAGTAATACCCTTAATATTAGAGTTATTTCACAGGGCAATGGCCAGATGTTCCATAGTAAGGACATAAAGGAGGGAATACAGAGGGCAACCATGTCGTGTCCCATTGTGTATAGAAAGCATGGGGGATAACGAGCCATTTATATGGAATCTGGCAGATAAAGAAGGGACATTATCCTTGACATCTTGTGGGGGCCCAGCCCTATCTGCTGTAAGGACAAACAGAGGAATTGACAAATGACTTGATCAAATGTCTTCTCAGCATCGACTGTTAAAAGGCATAGGAGGATATTGTAAATGTGTGAGCGTAGTAATTTAGGACAAGGGTTTGTCAGAGTATTATCCCTTGCTTTACGTACGCTCACAAAACCAACCAGATCCAGGTGTATTAAAGGGGGCATCAATGGCTGCAATCTATTAGCTAGAACCTTAGGGAATACTTTCAAATCTACACCTATTAGAAATATGGGCCTATAATTTGCGCACAAGGTTGGGTCTTTATCTGTTTTTTGGGATAAGGGAGACGTGAGCTTCGAGTTTTTGTGGAGGGAACACTGAGCCCCTCGATAAGGAAATTAACACTTTAGTTAAAATGGGAGTAAGGAGGGGAGCAAAGATTTTGTAGAATTTGGGAGTAAATCCAGCAGGGCCTGGGCTCTTGCCAGATGGGGTGGCAGCTATGGTTCTTGCAATTTCGTCTTCAGAAATTGTCATTTCAAGATCACTTATAGTGTCATCGTCCAAAGTAGGGAGCGCAGTCTCCTTGACATAAGATGCCTTATCTTCCTATAAGGTGGAGAGGGGGCTTGGAGGCCTAGCAGCAGGTATATTGTATAGGGACTGATAGAAATCCTTGAATGTCTTGGCTATCTTAGCGGGTGCAGTGACTGATTACCCAGACAAGTCCTGGATGTGAGATATAAAAGTAGAGGATAGTTTTGGGTGTAAAGAGTGGGCCAATGATCTACCACATTTGTCCTGGAATTTATGTTGATGTAAGGCTAGCCTGTCCACATATGTACACGCTGAGGCCTCGTACAATTCGCTGAGCTACAACCAAGCCATGGAAACCTCTGTAAGAGTTTCCACTGTTGAAGAACCTTTGTGTCCGGTATCCAAGTTACTAAGCTCTTGAATTGCAGCTACTATAGTACAATAGCGTTCTTTCTTCAAGTGGGTCCCTATTTGAATTAAACTGCCTTGCAAGACAGCCTTTAATGCCTCCCACTGAACGGGTAGTGGGGTAAAGTCCGTAGTGTGGTCCTTGAAAAATTTAGATATGGTCCCCAAAACCAGCGTAACGAAGTTTGAGTTAATGTGTAGCGAATCATTTAAACGCCATGTCCATTCCTTCACCGGAGTGGACAAGAATGTCAGGTAAATGGGAGAGTGATCGGACCACACCCTAGAGTCTATTTCACATTCAGGAGTCCAGTCTGAACAGTTATGATCGATTAAGAAGTAATCGATGCGGCTATAAGATTGGTGTACCTGAGAGAAATTAATGCAATTACGAGACTTAGGGTACAATACCCTCCAGACATCAATGAGATGTAAATCGTAAATGGTACGTTTCAGGGCCCTTAGTTTATGAAAAGATATGGAGATCCGCGAGGTTGATGAGTACAAAAGTGGTTCCAAAGGGGGTATTAAAGATCCCACCAAGGATAAGCTTACCCTCCATGAACAGAATCTTTAGGTATTGCAGAGCTGATGGCATTTGGTTGGTAGGTAGATGTTAGCTACTGTAAATTAAGTCCCCCACAATGAAAACTTCACAAAAACATACCTTCCCTGTGGGTCAGATATATGGTCAAGTAGTTCAATAGGGAGAGTTTTATGAAAGGCAATAGAAACTCCCTTAGCTTTCTGAGACAGGTTTGTACTGTGGATCCACCGGTTAAAATATCTGTTGAAGCAGGAAGGGGTGAAATCAGAGTGAAAGTGCTTCTCTTGTAAGAGAAGCACATTGACCTGGTGTTTGTGCATTTGATAGAGGATTTTCCCTCATTTAGAGGCAACATTGAGGCCATTTAGATTATATGAGCAACATTTTAGAAATCACTGTGTGGGTCATGGTAGGGTGTGCAAGAGGGACAGAATAGGAGGGGGTAGGGGAGGAAAAAAAGGGGGGGTCAGAAGGCGGAAGGGGATAAGAGAGGATTGAAGAAGAGGGGAAGAAGGAAAGTAAGGAGAAAGAAGAGAAATCAGGAATTAGGCAGAAGAGCACCTGGGGAGAGGTGTCTTAAGAAACACTAGAAGGTCTCTATGGGATGTTGATAAAGGTGAATTCTCCACTCTTAAAAGTTCACTGCGGAGGCTGAGTCAGTCAGTGTACAGATCTTTATAATAAGTACAAAAGTTCTGGAGGACGGCTTTAGGCTTCTGAGTAAGTGTACCATCGGACTTTTGCAATTTGGGATCCAATGTCATTGACGGTCTAATTTTCAGCTGCCTTCCCCATCAAACCGATTTTTCCACTTTGGTCATTAGTCAAAGGTCAAGTTCAGTACAGAGGGCGTCAATTTTATCCCACAAATCATTTTTTGTGTTCCTTAATTAACACTGTAAGAGCTGAATCATTTTGCCTAATCATGTTTTCTGAGTTCTTTTTGTACCTAGAAGTTAACTGGATGAGGATACCCAGGACTGAGGCTTTATGGGCCACTTTATGGGTCATTGACAGAAAATAATTCCTTCAGGTGAAGTTCAACGTCGAAACAGACAAGAATAAGAAGTAGCAATCTCACGAAAAGAGAAGATCATCGCAAAAAATGGGGAATGATCAGACCAGGGAACTTCAAAAATGTTGGAGGAGAGGAATAAAGCAATATTTTGAAAGAAGGTTAAGATGTGGTCAATTCTAGAGTACGTTAAGCGTACATGAGAATAATGGGTAAAATTGCGTTTAGTTTGATGAAATTTCCTTCATAGGTCTATCAGATCAAATTGGTGTAATAACTGCACATATATAGTACCCACTTTTGAGGGGCGTAAAATCTGGGAACCCATGGGTCTAGATTTGTCCAAGACAGCATTAAGGGCCAAGTTAGAATCCCCACCCAGGAAAACAAACCAGACAAAATGTTGGGATAGCATCTGAAAGAGAGATTGTAAGAAGGACAATTGGACAGCGTTAAGAGCATAAAAAGAAACAAAAGTAACCATAGCTCCCTCAATCTCGCCCATCACTAAAAGATATCTTCCGTTGGGATCCTTGATCACATTGAGCAGTGAGAAAGAAAGAATTTTAAATGTAGCCGACAGTGGACTACAGTTACTTGGTTCTGCAGATCACCCCCCTCATTCTCCAACTGTTCCTGTGTCCGTCTAGTGCTGAGCTCTAGTGACTGACATTATATCTCTGAGCCAAGTAGGGAGGATTGTGGACTAGTAGTCTCTTGAGCAGACATTCTGGGGTTGTGGAACTATCCCTAGACTACACATCCCAGAGGGCTCTCTGCAACACCAAAAGACCTCTGTGAGAAACTATAAAAGGGCCAGCAGATCCAGCCCGCGCTCTCTACTTCCTGGGCCTCATTGAGTGAACACCCCTCTGCTGCTGTGTGAGAGGGCTGTGGCCTACCATGCTGCAATCTGGTGACTCCAGCCCAGCCCCGGAGGGCCCAACTCTGTTTGCTGTTCGCAAGGCATTACCGAAGCACCACCCCATCAGACAGATCCAACAACAGTCCATGTCCAACAGCTTGTCGGCAATCTCCATTCGTTCCCCAGAACATCTCATCCAGAATTGCTGGTCGGGCGGTTCTTATAAGGCTCTTCAGTTGGGGAAAGGGCAGCCGCCAACCAGTTACAATTCCTGCCTTGTTATCTTTTTTGGACACTGTGTACAGACATTTTGCCCATAGGATCATTTTATTACTTTAGATAAGACATTACATAGACATCTTTACCCTGAAGTACTTTAAGGAATACCACTAGCCAATTTAAGCTGTCCTGCTTACTTTAACATCACTGTGTCATATCTTGGATGCAATTCAAAGAGCTCCAACTGCTGGTGAAGATTACTGCAGGCCTTGCACTCTGCTGTTTACTACTAGTTAAAGGGCAACTATCCTATTCTTATTCTATATGGTCTCTCATTAGGACGTAAAGGTTTAATAGGCCGGCCTGGGATTCCCCTTTAGTGTGGTATCATATTGCAGTAACTAGTGGATTCTTTTATAATCACCCGTTCTCTGTTATTCCATTGTACATACGTGTATATATACTGCATCTGTGATTCTGAACTGTAATTAAACTGCTTTTGGGATTTCTCACCTGAGTCTTGGCTGTTATCCAGGACTCAGTTGATCAATATCCTCCTATCCATGTATCTTTGTTCCAGTAAAACCTAAGAGGATATTTTATCTAACTCATGTTAGAGCGTCATTTAAAGGTGCCTGCAAAAATGTCTGAACCTAGAGTGTCCGGTGGGCTGGATGGTTCACAGCGTCAGGAAGATGCAGCTGAACAGTTAACTCTAAGCAGCCCTCAAGGGGGCAGTGCTACATTTGGGGTCTCATCTGGGATGTCCTCTGCAGCCCTAGTCAACCTAGGCAAGAGCCACAATCTGAGATGGAGGCAGCCTCAGCTGCCGTGGTCATCTGGGGAAGAGCACAAGGAGCTTGAGTGGAGAGAAGCACTATTCTGGAGATCTCAGGAAGTGAGTGTGCTGAGAAGGAGATTTGGCAGCCGGTGAGAGCTGTAGCCCCAGAGCAGAGGGCCTACATTCTGGATGTGGAAGTTGAGTTCGCTCTGTACTATGTCAAGGTGTCAATGGAGTGGCAGGAAGAGATACCTGCCTGTTTCCGGGAAGAAGAGGTACTCCTGGCTGAAGGGGTAATTGCTCGGGTGATACCATGGGGGGGGGGGAGACTGTTGACCACCACTGAGGGCCCAGGGAGGGAGCCCAGGATTCTTTGGGGCAGACTTCCATGGGGCCAGTGCCCCTCCCGCCTCATTCTACACTGACATGAACCAGCTAATTGACAGTTTAGTGAAGAATGGATCCAGAAACGCAAATCAAGGCTATTGGAGACTCCGGTTCTTAGGGCAGCTGCCAACCCCTATTGGAGAAGAAGAGTTTGAGACTTGAAGTCAGGCCATCCAGGCAGAGGAGGAATGGAGTGTTCCAGATGCTGTGAAACGACAGAGGCTTAGTGAGAGCCTTTGAGGCCCAGCTGCTGAAGTAATCCGCAATTTGAGAATGGGGAAGAAAACTGGTGTTGCTATGGACTACATAGACGCTTTGTATGCTGTATTCAGAAGAGTTGAAACAATTGAAGATTTTTTGTACAAGTTTAACCACACTCATCAACAAAAAGGGAAAGACTCTCCGAATACATCCCTTGAGTAGACAGAATGCTACACCAGATTATCCTTAAGAAGTTTATTGATCCAAAGGACTCTGATCAAGCTCGTTTAGATTGGGTCTTGCAAGGGGCTTGCCCCAATCATTCCATTGTCTTAAAGCTATTACTAAAGAGAACACAGATAGTTTCAACGTACCCTGAATTGATGAGAGGAGTGCGGGAAGAAGAAGCTCTATTGGAGGAGAAGAGCCAGGGAATGAGAGAATTGGGTGCAAGTGGAGGAAGGAAAAAGAAAGTGGCTGCTCGGGCTGCCAATGCTGAAGTGGGGTTCTCAGATGAGGATAGTGAAACAGAACCAGAGCAAGAAGGGCTTGCCAGTCCTGACAGCAAAAAGTCAATCAATGAATCGGGTCCAGTTTTATGGCCCAAGTTGCCCAGGCCCAAACCCAGATGTATCGTGCATTGATGCAAGTAATGGAAACTCAAGCGAAGGTACAAGAGCAAGGTCTTCAACCTGGTGGGTCAAAGCCTCATCAAAGTAAGGCCAAGAGATGTTTTGGATGTGGAAAAGTTGGGCACTTCCAGGCTGTGTCCCAAAGCTGGAATCAGACCCCAGTTGCTCACAGAAGTCTTATGAAAGGTGCTCTTCCAAACGTCAGTGGGAAACTTCGGGGGACCTCAGTGAAGGAGATAATTGAGCGTCCCAGGGGAAAACTACCCTACAACTCCAAAATGAGGTCAAAGAAAAAGCGGAAACAAAAGCCTCCTACTAATTCCTCCCCTCCTTTGCCTCTTCAAAAAAATGGGTCCCCAGGGAAATTAAGACAGACGTGGGAAATCAATGCACACCTTTCTGATCGAGCTGTTAAAAAGACTTCCCAACCACTGAAGAAACTGATTAGGGCTCAGACTATAGTCACAAGCAAAAAATCTGCCAAGGAACTTGGTAGGTCCAACCCCAATAGTTTTGTTACAAGATGAAGGAATCTACACTCAAGCACTGTTAGATACTGGAGCTCAGGTGACATTGTTGTATCGGGACTTTTATAACAAACATCTAAAGCATATCCCTTTGTGTAAACTGGAGGAGTTGGAGATCTGGGGTATAGATACCCAAAAGTGCCCTTAAGACAGATATATCCCTATCAAAATAACTTTCAACCCTTCATGGGCTGGGAAGCCAGAAACATTCGACACCTTGCTGTTGTCTGTCCTCGACCCCCTGGGGCAGGCCAAAATTCTTTGCTAATAGGAACCAACAGCAACCTTGTGAGGAGATTACTCACCCCATTGGCCGTGAAGAAGATCCAACCTTAGTTGAGGCAGGCTTTTCAGCATGTACTGCAAGAAAAAAGGCACCCATCAAAGGGGTAGGGAGATTGTGGCAATTGGTTATGCAAGAAAAAGTGTTGCGGCCTGGAGAAATGATCTGCATGAAGGCCATTGTTAAACTATCCTGGGATCAACCGGGTCCCTATGTGGTAGAATCTGACACGTTGGAAGAAGATATCGGAATAGAACTGGTTCCTGAAATTGTGCCTACTAGGACATTATTGAGAAGTGGGGGAAGAATCCCTATCAGTGTTAGAAATGTCACTAGTCACCCAATCAGCCTGAAACCTCGTATGGTGATTGGGAAAGTGAGCGCAGCTACCTCAGTAACCGAGGACGATTTGGTCCAGAGAGAAAATGGGCCTACTGTCCAGTTTCCCACTTTGTCTCCCAGATGGGAAGAGAGGATCAGAGCTTAGCTAGCCCGACAGGAGAGGATGTTCTCCAAGAATGCCTTTTATGTGAGTTGTGCCAAGAGTGCCCAACACCGAATTCAGCTGAGTGAGGACAAGCCTTTCCAAGAGAGAGCGCTAGACCCTCCCTTTGTGTGCCTTAGAAGGTCTTCGGGAACAGCTGGCCAAACTGAAGAAGTCAGGAGTCATTAGAGAGTCTAGGATTCCGTACACATCTCCTATTGTGGTAGTGAGCAAGAAAAATGTATCCATTCAGATGTGTATCAACTACAGAACGCTGAATCGGAGAACTACACCTTGTATAGAAGATGCCTTGCAATGCCTATCGGGAGCCGAGTGGTTCAGTGTTCTGAGTGGATACTACCAGATACCTATGCAGGGCCACTGTTAGAAATCATGGGGCCCCATACAGCCTACCTGATGGGGCCCCCTCGACCCCAGCCACAACCCCATCTCTGGTTCTGCCTCTGATCCCATGCTATCACGGGGGAGGGGGGCGATCTGGGGGACTGGTGGCAGGAGCTGGAACATGTAACATGTTACAAAAGGTGAACCCAGTGGCGTTTTATCCATGGGTGCAGGGTGTGCGGTGCACACGGGCCCTCAAGGCCAGGGGGCCCACTGTGCCCTGTCACACTCTGACCACATGGAGTACCAAAAATCCTTTGAAATAACATTCCTGCTGGGTCCTTGAAGCGCGGACATGGCCGGGAGCTTTGGGGACTGTTTATTTATTGTGAACACACGTGGAGGCAGCGGCCGCATTTGCCGATACCTGGTCTATAGATCCGGCCGCCGCTGCTCACAGCCATTGAAGAACCTGGTCACTGGCAGAGTGATCTGCAGCCTTGTGTGCTGAATCCGTGTGCTAGGAAGTCTTCTGATCAGGCAGCCGATGTGGCGGCACCAAGGCAGCCGATGCGGTGGGGTGCAGAAATCAGTTCCTGTCCCCCTCCCAGACACCACGGAAATGCTGCGGGCTGCGGCTCTATCCACCTGCTCCGACCTCCTCTCCCCTCCCTCCGATGATCGATCCGTCCTCCTGGTGCGGGTGACAGTCAGCTCGGGAGGTGCAGTTGTCATGGAAGGAGGGGATCCATTCCGTACACTGCTCCGTCCACCTCCAGCATGGCTCAGCTTGTCACACTACTGTGTGGCTGGATCTGCTCTGCTGCTTTCTCCTGGACTGCTCCTCTCTTCCTGCCAGTGAAGCTGAAGCTGCTATACAAGCAGCGGACAGTGAGCCCTGGGGACCATCAAAGTAATTGAGCACTGTCATTGTGACCAGACCTTGCCCTCTTCCTACTCCCCCCTCCTGCCCCCCCTCTCTCTACCCCCCCCCTCTCTATTCCCCCTCTGTCTCTCTATAGCCCCTCTCTCTCCCTGCCCCTCTCTCTGTCTTTCGCTGCCCCCTCTCTTCCCCCCTCTCTACCCCCACCCCCTCTCTGTCTTTCCCTGCCCCCTCTCTCTTCCCCCCTCTCTACCCCCCATCCGCTCTCTCTATCCCTTCCCCCTCTCTTCCGACCCCACCCCCTCTCTGTCTCTCTCCCTGCACCCTCTCTTTCTATACCCCCCTCTCCCTGCCCTCTCTCTCCCTGCCCTCCCCTTTCTCTCTCCCTGCACCTCCACCCCCTCTTTGTCTCTCTCCCTGCCCCCTCTCTTTCT
>BLSH010476954.1:88758-109903 GCA_018402905.1 Glandirana rugosa
GAAGTGGGTCGTTCGGGTCGGGGTAAGAATTTGTGAATAGAGGGGTTTTGGGGGGATTTATGTTTGGAAGGGGGATATAGGGAGTGAATTGTGCTGAGTGGGGGATTTGTTCTAGAAGGGGGTATATGGGGGCGAGGAGTTTGCCCTGGGTACTGGATGACCTTGTCCCAGCATTGGCGCACTCTATAAATTGCAAGGGTGGAGTTGTGAAGAGAGAGAGCCTGTTGCTGACATGAGGACTGGATTGGAAGCTGCTTCAGCCTGTACTGATGCAGTGGTGACTGTGACGGCCAGATTCGGCGGACTCGTGAGTACCTGGTGGTCCTGCTGTGTGGAGTAGCATGCACACGTGTTTCTTTGGTAAGAGAGCCCCCCCCCCAGCTAGCCCAGGTGTACAGAGTGGCAGTGGGAGTACCTGGGTCCTGGGCTTGCTGGGTGAAGTGGCGCACGTGTTTCTTTGGTACTAGAGGCCCCCCCAGCCCTGGTGTATAGAGTGGCAGTGGAAGTACCTGGGTCCCAATCCTACTGAGTGGAATCACTCAGCAGGGCCAGGACCCAGGTACTCCTTATTTATTACCACATTCTGAACTATGTAAGTCACACAGACTCTATTTAACCACACCTCTTTAAGCCACGCACAATATTAAGTGCAACTTAAACCACGCCCACTTTTCGCAGTGGCGCGCATGGCGCACCGCTTTTTTTCTTATCACAATGCATGGGGGGGGGCCCACTTTGGATTTCGCACACGGGCCCGCTGATTTCATGATACGCCCCTGCAAGAGACCATTCATCCACACACCTGATATGTTCGTTTGACTCAGTGGGGTTAATTTACTAAAGCTGGAGAGTGCAAAAAACGGTGCAGCTGTGCATGCTAGCCAATCAGCTACTAACCCCAGCTTGTTCAATTAAGCGTTGACAATAAAACCTTAAAGCTGAGTGGTTTCTGTACAGAGCAGCACCAAATTTTGCACTTTGAAGCTTTAGTAAAGCAACCCCAGTGAGTCATCTACCGTTGCCTGGAGATTATAATAAGAGAGTGGAGGAGAAGTACAAGAGAGACTACTCCTTTACAAACCTGTCATGCTTGTTTGACTCTTGCTGTTGGCGAGTGTGGGACCATAGGAGAGGAGCATGCCACTTGGATATATCACCAAATAAAGAATAATGACTTATATTGCAATACTGCACGGAGCACTTGATTTGAACATTTTTTCTGCACAGACTTTATGAATTGTGATTAACACTATTTTCTGATTTATTTTTCAGAATCGTATATTAATTTTATGATGCACACTCAATGTTTATGTATCATACTGAAAGTTGATGAATTCATATAAATCACGATTAGATAGGAGGTACTATATATACAAATTAGGTGTATAGTGGCAGCGCTGTCGATTTTCAGATTAACATTACAGCATTTTCTAATCAATCATACAGCAGTAGCCCTAATATATTTATATATATTTTTTTATTTTTTATTTTTTTTATTTTTTATTTTTTTGGATTTATTCACTTTTTTGCCAGCAGAGTGCCTGTGGCGCAGGTATATATAAACAGCATTAGATTCATATGTATCCTTATCTAAGATGTCTCAAGGGTAGGCTTGTAGCAATAATGCAGACAACTCTTTGTAAAATCCCTCAACTATATCTTCAGATACTGGCCTAGACCGTACCCAATTTTCTAAAATTTTAGGACACATCGGGCTCCAATTACAGAACCAGATTGCATGCCATATGTAGGTGCCCAGACACATTGTACCTAAATACAGAATGTGACCCTGAAACCGTCAATTCAATATCCCGCTCTGCGGTATTTACCACAAAACACTGAAAACACTTGGTAAATACCGCATGAACAGGTATTAAACTCAATTCACAGCAGGAAGTAATTAAATGCATCCAATAATTAAGTAGTGATTAAGGTATGTGGTATTTAGGGAATGCGTACTGACACCGCCCCTTAGTTATTTAAGAACTGTCAGTCTTATGCGGCAGCGGGGCTTTTTTTTTTTCTCGGGTCAGTGGTGGCTGCAGGCATCGTGATTGATGATGGATCTACACCAGGGGAATTTTTTTTTATTTTTGTTTTTTTAAATAAAGGGCTTGTCAAAAACTTTCTCCTGTGTTTTTTTACAGTACACTTTTACCATGTACCCCCTACTCATTCACATAGGGGGTAGCTGGGATCTGAGGGTCCCCCTGTTAAAGGGGTTTCCAGATTCTAATATGCCTAATGCCCGCAAACCCCCAAAACCACCAGCCAGGGTTGTGGGGAAGAGGCCCTTGTCCCCATCAAGATGGGGACAAGATGCTTTGGGGGGACAGAACCCCCATGCCCCAAAGCACTCCCCCATTATGAGGGCATGTAGCCTGGTATGTTCAGGAGGGGGGAGGGGTGGTCACTCATCCTCCCCCTTTGCTGATCTGCATGCTCGGATAAGGGTCTGGTATGGATTTTGGGAAGACCCCACACCAATTTCTCAAAAATTTTGGCATGGGAGGTTCCCCTCAAAATCCATACCAGACCTGAAGAGCCTGATATGGATTGAAGGGGGTCCCCACGCCATTTTTTTTCTAAAATTTTCATTGCCGGCAATTCTTTGCTTTACACTCATCGGTTTTTAGGGACTCGCCGGGTGCCCACCCCTTAAAGCTGAGTTCCACCGATTTTTTTTTAACTTGCAATCTATCCGCTTTTCTAATGTAAATGGCTCCGGTCGCCTAGGCAATACGTAACAAGGCTATTCCCATGGACTCCTGGGATATTGGCGTCATCTACCCCAGGAGTCCATAGGAATCGCCTAATACCATAATTTCACATGATTTCCTTCTGTGATGTCCTATGATAACAACGGCTGGGAACTACCACCAATGCCGCCATTGCTAAAATAACAAAAAGTTGAGCTAAAAATGATAATTCACGTAAGTGTAAAAAACAAAAGATAAATTAATAGTCCAAGAACGATCTTCCCATTCAGGAACAGTGCAAGTGCAAAAAGTCCAATATTAAAATACAAAAACATTTAAAAAAATATAATGATCCTAGAACGATCTTCTCATTCAGGAAAAAGTGCAAGTGCATGTATCCATCACCATGTGAAAACACTTTAAGGGATGTGTGCTTACCAAAATCAAATGACCCTTTATTACAGAGGGTCTAACATGCTTGAATGAACCCCATTGCACTAAACAAAAAATAAAATGACCACATTACTGACATTATCCAAATGTTGCAGTTGAAGTGGAAACAATTAAATTACTTTTTTTTAAAAATGAATTAGTGGACTGAAACTCTGTTTTAACAACCATCACAGTAACTGGTTGTTATGGATGCCGGTGGTTGCTCACTCCTTAACAACGCGGTATTTACTACTGGTAATAAATACGCGTGCTGACGCCAGGCATTCAATTACCGTATGTTTTCACTACTAAGATGCCGCATGACTTCATAAAATAATTCATGCAGTGTTTTAGAAGCGTTTTTTTAGTGAATGCCCAAAAACGTTTTGAAAAACACTGAGCAATATCTTACCATATACTCGGATGCGGTAAGATACTGCTTGGTGAATTGAGCCCATTGTCCTGTACTGTGATTTATCCATAAGAACAATGTTTCCACATTTATCAGAGAGTTGTATCACTGTTTCCCCATTCTGACTTCGTTCTCAAAGAGCTTGGGCTTGTGCAAGCAGTCTATGGTGTAGTGTTTGTTTTCATGACGTAAGCATCCAATGCATTGCGCTAAGATGCATGTGTTGTATTCATGGATTATTGCTAAACATGTGTAATTGCGTGTATTTTCTGTTATATCTAATGCATATCTATATCTAATGCAATTGTCCTGAAGAATTGTGTTGACGTTTTTGGATTTAGAGAAGTAATTGGGTACCAGTATAAAGAAAAGTGGATTAAGGTTTGTATGATCATAGGGGTGTCCTACTCCCATTCCACTGCTGGGTATAATTCTTTCAATAGATGTCCCCAGTTTGGGGGCAATGTTGTTCCATATGTTTTTGATATACAGGTGTAACACTACTCCCATAGGAGCTGCAGGATTTACATTCCAGGTTATCCCAACTTCTGCCCCGCAGCCAAGCACACAACAGGATCATTCACTCTTTCTTCAAAGACCAGCCTAGGGGATGTTTGTGTTTTTATTTTTGGAGAACTTGCATAGGGATGACAGAAGTGGTGGAATATTCCAAAAATAAGGACTATGTACAACTGAGGGCTTGGCTTTCCTTTCAGGACAAGCTATGATGAAGTTAGGCTTGTAACAAACAGTAGACTTCAGCTTAAGTAGTATTTGAGCCAATAGAGCAAAGTCCCTTTAAGTAGGAAAGTGTCTGAACAGAGCTCTTCAGGACACCAACTGGTGTTCCCCTTAATAGACCCACAGCTGACTATAACAGGGCACCAGAGGGGTAGCTACAGTACAAGGTCCCCAAGATGTTTCAATGTCTGTTCTCACAAGGCCCAAGGACAGATGCACCCTCTTCTAAGCGGTGCCCTCCAGTGATGCCAGACAGATCTATGGCAGACAGCTCCCCTCAGTCAGCTTTTTCCAAGCACCTGGGTCTCAGCATTCCTGCTTCAGGTTGCCCATCTGAGGCCTCCCCACGGCAACTTGTGCCTGAGAGGGCAGCATGCCTCCCTCAGGCTGGACTCCTCCACTCTGCGACAAGACCAAGAGTTCTGTGTGCTCCCAGAATAAATGCAGTCTCCCAACATGCCATCAGGGCCTGCCTCTCTGGAATAGGTGGGGGCTATATCAATATTCATGCTGCCACCTGCATAGCTCCACACCTATCATCCTGAAACTTCTCCAATTACCTGGCTACAGAGGGAGCTATCTTGCAGATTGGCAGCAGCAGAGCACACAGATCAGACCTAAGTAAACAATCACAGCTCACTGGGTGCAGTGAGCCAAACTATGCTTTTGGCTACACAAAATTATAGCCACACTGTCTACAGTGGGGCAGATAAATGTACCTATCAAAAACAAACTTATTGAAATCTATCCTAGCACTTACCCAAGGGGGTGCTACACAGGGCATCCAATCCACATACCAGGGTTGATTGACTAAAACCGGAGGGTGCAAAATCTGGAGCAGCTCTGCATAGAAACCAATCAGCTTCCAGTTTTTTTTAGTCAAAGCTTAACTGAACAAGCTGAAGTTTGAAGATTGACTACCATGCACAGCTGTGCTCTCCAGTTTTAGTAAATCAACCCCACCATTCTCAGCTTTTTTTGACCGCTTATGCATTGGAGGTCATTTATGTCTGCTAAGCAGGTATGTTGATTGTATGGAATGGGATTTCATCAAGCCTGGATGTCCCTTTTTATTCACTGGATACAGATTCCTGCACTGAAAGTATTACACTTTGGGCTGTTTTACTTATTGTTACATTTGACATTTTCATTGTGTACAGTTGTTCAAGTTTTGCACATGGATTTGTAGGATTTCTCTATTAATCTGTTCGCAACAACTGTTGTTTGGAAGTGTGTGTAAAATATATTGATTGGCGCGACACTAGATTTTCTATCTATTATCAGAATTTTTGTGCTAGCTGCTTTTCACAAGATTGTATTAAGTACAGATTTAAGAACACACTCCATTCTGCATTCTTCCCAGCCGCTGTATGATGAGTCATGAAGGAACATCCCTGTGCATGCTTACTGGAGCACATGTGAATCTTTATGTGTACTCTGTCACTGACATTGCAGTCCAGTGACATAGACACATTACATTCCACATACTGGAGAAGGGAAGGGATGGCCTTTTGGGCAAAATAATATTAACAAAGTATGTATTGAATAATCCCACGCTTATGGTGTGATCCTTACAATATAAGTGATGGGTTGCTGCTCTAACAAAAGCACTGTGCCTTTAAGAAATAAAACCAAACCATATAGAGTGCTACCCAAAAAATGAAAGTGAATAAAATATTGCTTCTAGTAAACTCTAGTCAATGTAATGCATATGCAGCCTCTAATATCAATAGATGTAATTCACAAATGCATGAACATAATATGCATATATAGAGTCCATTGTGTATATCTTCTGATGTACAAACTGAATTAATCCATCATACCAAAAATGCCAAAGTGCTGTAAATTTCAAATAAAGTGCAATGGTGCTCTCCTTTTGTGTGCCCACTCACTCTTCAGCTTCTATGGATTTACTGGCACAGCCAAGTTTTTACTGGCATTTCCAAAAGTTAATGACAGTTTTAAGTGAAAATGTCAGTATTTAGATTACAAACAAGTACGCAATGCAATTAGCAATGTGATTTAAGGTAGATATTGGGGCAAAAAACATATTTGTTATTTTATTTTCAATATATTAGAAGAAATTAGAATAGTCAGAAACATACACATGAAATTGACTCTCACGGTGACACTGACACAGTGTGCAGTTTGCAGATGATGACACCTCACCGACATTACGCTTCCCCTCCTGAGTCATAGTAACAGTCTCTCTCCATGCCAGGTGGTCCCTTCAGTCCACTCCAGTCAAAATAGCACTGACAGTCCCACTCCCGGCTTGCCCTGCTCCCGTCCCGCAGACCCACACATTAGGCTCCATATGCTCCGCTGGGCTCCCTTGCACCATGACATCACTCGGCACGCTCAGGCACTGCCTTTGCTAAACCCGCCCCCCCACCAGTGCCACCCGAACCCACTGCAGCAGGCACTTAGATGGTCTTAGCTGGCTCCAGACTGGAACTGCGCATGCTCAGTTCCGAGTCGAGCCAAGCATCACAGCCACATTTTTTACTGACAACCTTTTCCTGTCACTGGCATTTACTGGCAGGAGAAAAGTGCCCATTTTTTACTGGCTGCCAGTAAAAATACTAACAGTTGGCAACACTGGGATATTATTCAAGTGCAAACTCAAGTGAGTACCCACAGCAGGGGTGGAACGAACATCCGAGTAGCGTATGTAAGAGATATTGATGACAAATGTTTGCATATAGAAGCAGAAGTCAAAAATACCATCAGCGTAGTTTAAAACCACTCCCGGACCATACGCCATCACCTGACGGTGGTCACTTTGCCGTGGTATACCGTTGTTATGGTAGCAGATAGCGACCATAACCCTGGTATCTTTTTTTTCAGCCAGCAATTCTGCACAAGATAAAAGTGGTCTCAGTGGCGGATTTTCCGCAAGATCACTTTTATCAGCAGAAGGAGAGGTGCCCCCCCCCCACCGGTTTCCAGTCATCGCCGTCGCTTACCGGACCCGCCGGCAGCGGCGGAGATGATCGGTTCCTCTCCCCCCCAGTGTCTGTGAGCCGAGTGAGTGGCTGAAGCCATTCACTCGGCTCCATAACATGGCAGGGCAGAAGCGATGTCACAAGTCACTTCTGCCCAATCTTCTTAAAGGGCCCATTTTTTTTGCACTGTCATTTTTTTCAAATTATTATTATTATTATTTTTTTTTTTGCATTTTACTGTAAATATGAGATATTTAAGAGGTCCTGTCATGCTTTCTTCTATTACAAGAAATATTTACATTTCTTGTAATAGGAATAAAAGGGAATAAAAGTGATCAAAACATTTTTTTTTAGAAAAGAGCTGTAATGAACCACGTACCTGAGAGAGTGGAGCCTGTCTCTTGTAGGAGGAGACCTCTCATACAGCTCTGACTCAGAGCCCACTGGAATGGGAACTGTGGTCTTGTGAGTACAGCGAGGTAGGAGTGCCTCTGGCAAACAGCAGGAGACTGGATGCTGGAGTGAAGCTGGCAACACCGGACAGCAGACAGCTGGGAACAGGAACAGCAGCAGCAGACAGCGATCACAGGAGCTGGATGCAGAGCACAGGACAGCAGACAGCTCACTGTTGAGACAGGCAGGAGGATGGTCAGACAAGCCGGGTCAATCACAGATGAACGGAGCAGCAAAATTGGTAGGCAAAGAATGGTCAGAAGCAAGCTGCGTTCGGCAACGGGTATCAGGCAGTCAGAAATAGCAGGGTCCAAAACAAGCCGGGTCAGGGTAGGAGAAGGCAGAGTGGTCCAAACAAGCCGGGTCAATCAGGTAATGGATCAGGTGGCAGATAACGGACAAGCAGGTACAGGAACTGACAAGCTGCAGATCAGACAGCACTTCAGCCAAAGTCTGACTTCCTTATAAAGCCCCATGCGATGTGCTGGCAGAGGTGCTGGGTCCTAGAGCCCTCCTGCTCTGACGGATTCTGGGTCCTAAAGTCCTCCTGCTATTGGTGCCCTGACAACATCCCTGCGCATGCGTACACGTGCGTGCCTCCGAACGGTCATGGGAACCTTTGCTTGAGTCTGTGCACGATCAGAACGCTCATCTGGATCCCTGACATGCCCCCCCCCCTACGGGCAGCCTCCGGATGCCCATCGATGTTATTTTCTCTGGGTGAGACTGGAAAAAGCCTTTAATCGGTGCTTTTGCATGAAGATTTGATTCAGGTTCCCAGGAGTTGTCTTCTGGTCCATAACCCTTCCATTTAATCAGGAATCACTGACCTTGTCTTTTCCTGCAGTCCAAAATAGCCTCCACCTTATACTCCTCGCTTCCATCAATGAGGACTGGTTCTGGTGGTCTGGACCCTCTATCAGGAAAGGGGTCCATCACAGAAGGCTTTAGCAGGGCAACATGGAATACCGGATGAATTTTCAAAGAGTCAGGTAATGAAAGTTCATAACACACCTCGTTGATGACTCTTTTCACCAGAAAGGGGCAGATGAACTTTGGTGCCAGCTTCTTGGAGGGACAAGCCAACTGGAGATTTGCTGTAGAAAGCCACATCAGCTCACCAGGCTGCAACTTCAGCTGCCCCCCTTCTCTTCTTGTCAAAATCCCTTTTGTTGTCTGCCTGTGCTTTGGCGATTGCTTCCCGAAGAACCTTGTTGTTCCGACTGTACTCTGTACCGCTGGGACTGCGGATTCAGGAGTAAAGTCAGACAAGTAGGACAGGTTGAAGCCATAATTTGCGAAAAACGGGAATTGCTCCATGGCCGAATGACTGGCATTGTTATAAGGAAACTCCGCAAGTGGCAGCAGGGGTACCCAATCATCCTGGGAGAAAGATGTAAAACAGCGGAGGTACTGTTCCAAAGTTTGATCGTTGGTCTGTGAATGATAGGCCGAGGAAAATGCCAACTTGATCTGTAGCAGCTAGCACATGGCTTTCCAAAATCAGGAAGTGAACTGGACCCCAATATTTGCTGGTGTTCCATGTAATCTGACAATCTCCTTAATGAAGACTCGAGCAGTCTCTACAGTGGAGGGAGTGCTCTTCAAGGGTATAAAATGAGCCATCTTGGACAGACCATCGACAATCACAAATATTGCCTTACAGCCCTCAGAAGGAGGTAACTCAACAACAAAGTCCATGGAGATCATCTGCCAGGGTCTGTCTGGGATGGGCAAAGGTTTGAGTAGGCCCCAGGCTCAGCTTGTTGCTGTCTTGTTCTGGATACAGACAGGACAAGAATTTACGTATTCCCTGCAAAATTCCTCCAACTTGGGCCACCAGAAAGTATGCTGCACCCGTTCTGTGATATTGTGAATGCCGAAGTGACCTGCCAGGGGATGGTCATGCAGACTTTTAAGAACTTGTACCCGAACATTCTCTGGTACAAAGATTCGATCTCCTCTCCAAAGCAGATTGTCCTGGCAAGCGAGGGTTAATCCAGCAGGACTGGACTTGGACATGGAGGCCTGTTTAATCTGAGACATTGGGAACAGAGGAGTCTCTGGGGCCGTTGTACATCCGGGACAAGGCATCAGGCTTGGTGTTCTTTGACCCAGGACGGTACGTGATATGGAAGTTGAAACGGAAAAAAACAAGGCCCATCTAGCCTGCCGTGGTCTCAAGCATCTGGCTGATCATAGGTACTCAAGATTCTTATGATCGGTGTAAAAAAGAATCGGATGGGTTGCACCGTCCAGCAGATACCTCCATTCTTCCAGGGTGGCTTTGATGGCCAAAAGTTCCTGATCACCGACATCATAATTATTTTCGGCCGGAGAGAGCTTCCGTGAAAAGAAGGCCACAGGTTGTAAGGTGTCCTTGACTCCCTGATGCTGGGATATGACTGCCCCTACTGCAATTTCAGAAGCGTCAACTTCAAGGATGTAGGGAAGTGCCGGATCCAGATGGACCTGGGCCTCAGGATTCCAGCGGAATTGGGAGTATTGCTTGCCTGTGTAATAGGGGAAATGAGGGTAGAAAATCGCCTGATGAACTTCCTATAGAAGTTTGTGAAACCCACAAAACGCAGTACCCCCTTCTTTCTGTGGGTACAGGCCAGTCAATTACAGAAGACACCTTCTGTGGGCCCATTTCAACTCCCGTTGGTGAAATAATCAAGCCCTGGAATTGGATACTCTCCCTCTCGAACTCACATTTTACTGGCTTAGCAGTCTGTGTTGACGGAGTCTCTCCAGCACCTGATTGACAGACATACGATGCTGGTCTAGGGACCCGGAGATAATCAGAATGTCATCTAGGTACACAATGACAAAAATATCCAAAAAGTCTCTAAACACATCATTAATGAAATGCTGGGAGGTGGCAGGAGCATTGCAAAGACCGAAGGGCATTACCAGTTATTCAAAGTGACCAAATCTGGTGCGAAAAGTGGCCTTCCATCCATCCCCTTCTCTGATGCGCACCAGGTTGTAGCCCCCCCCTTAAGTCCAGTTTGGTAAAGATGCGAGCAGGTCTCTGGAATAATTCAGTCATCAGAGGCAGGGGGTAACGATTCGTAATCATGACTTTATTCAGCTCCCTATAGTCCACACAAGGTCTAGGTGATTGATCCTTTTTGGTAACAAAGAATATCCCTGCCCCAGCTGGGGACTTGGAAGGGCGAATTAATCCCTTCTCAAGGTTTTCATCAATATAGTCCTTTAGTGCCTCTTGCTCCCGTTCTGTTAGCGGAAAGATGCATTCGAATGGAATTGCGGCACCTGGGAGAAAATCAATCGGATAGTCATAAAGGCGGTGAAGAGGAAGCGTGTCCACCCTGTTTGCTGAACATATCCAGAAAAAGATGGTAAGGCTCAGGTACTGACCGCCGGATTTCTGGGTCCGTGTTGAGGCACAGTAACGACGAAGGGGTGATGGGGATGCTGGAAATACAATGTCTCTGGCAATATGATGAAGAAAACTTGACTTCTCCAGCAGTCCAACTTATTTGTGGATCCTGGGCTTGGAGCCATGGAAGGCCCAGAATGACTGGGAAAAGCGGGGAAGAGATGGCATCCAAGCTTAACAATTCCTCATGATGAGCAGAGCTGACAATCAACAAAGGAGTTTCTTGGGTAACTAGTCTAGACTTGATATGGGACCCATCAGCAAGGTAGACTGAAAGGCCATGCGACTTGGGTTGCAGGGGAATGCAGTGTTGATGGGCGAACTGCAGGTCAATAAAACAGCTGCATGCACCGGAGCCAATAATGGCGTTGACTTGTAGGGTTCTTCCCGGCAGTTGAAATGAAAGGGGTAGAGCGATGTAAGTGGTATTGGCAGACACAGTAGACAGGCTGGTAGAAGCAAGTGGTACGGACTTACGGGTCTTGGCAGGGCAGCTGCGGACATAATGACCCGCCTCTCCGCAGTACAGGCATAGGTTGTTCTGCCGACGTCTGAGTCGCTCTTCAGGTGTCAGCATAGGTCGCATCAGTCCCAATTGCATAGGATCGGGTTCTGGGGTGCTGGGTGCCGGCATGGTTGGTGCTGGAACAGAAGAGGCATGAGAAGGAACTCTGGCCATCATCTGGGCATCATCCCAGGTAAGCCTGTGCTGTTATATGGCTCTTTCAGCACGACGCTCCTGGAGACCCCGATCAATATGGATGGATAGAGTGATCAGTCCTTCCAGGATGTTGGGGGTTCCCACTCTGGCAAGCTCATCCTTCAGTCCATCAGAGAGCCCCATCCAAAACTGATGTCACAGGGCTGCATCATTCCACTGGGTGTCTGCGCTCCAGCGTCTGAAGTCAGTAACATAGTCCTCGGCTGCTCTTCGGCCTTGCTGGAGAGCATACAGGGCAGCTTCTGCAGTGGTGGTATGCTGCAGATCATCATACAGCTGAGCCATAGCATCAAAGAAGGCTGTCAGGGTCTGTAGTTGTGCATGGTTTCCTTCTAAAAGTATGTGCCCAGGACTATGGTTCCCCTTGAAGCAGGGCGAAGGCATATCCCACCTTGGTCACTTCTAGGGAGAAAGTCTGTGGCTGCAGAGCAAAGAACAGCTGACAGGCGTTACGGAAGGCCCGAAACTTGGTCCGATCCCCGGAGAATCTTTCAGGCGTGGGGACCCTAGGTTCAGGAGGCAGCAAGACCATGGAAGAACTGGTGCTGGCTTGAGGTGTAGTAGCTAAAGCTGTGGTGGTGGATGTCATGCTGGGTGCAGGTGAAGAGGTCTGGACTTGAGCCTCTAATCTGATATAGCCTTCTTGCAGGGACCTGACGACCTGGGTGAGTGCAGAGAGATGCTGGCAGAGCTCCTCCATGAAAGTGGTTCCTCCCGCAGGCTCAGACATGGCTGTCTGATACTGTAATGAACCACGTACCTGAGATAGTGGAGCCTGTCTCTTGTAGAAGGAGACCTCTCATACAGCTCTGACTCAGGGCCCACTGGAATGGGAACTGTGGTCTCATGAGTACAGCAAGGTAGGAGTGCCTCTGGCAAACAGCAGGAGACTGGATGCAGGAGTGGAGCTGGTAACACCGGACAGCAGACAGCTGGAAACAGGAACAGCAGCAGCAGACAGCGATCACAGGAGCTGGATGCAGAGCACAGGACAGCAGACAGCTGACTGTTGAAACAGGCAGGAGGATGGTCAGACAAGCCGGGTCAATCACAAATGAATGGAGCAGCAAAATCAGTAGGCAAAGAATGGTCAGAGGCAAGCTGAGTTCGGCAGGCAGAAATAAGCAGGGTCCAAAACAAGCCAGGTCAGGGTAGGAGAAGGCAGAGTGGTCCAAACAAGCCGGGTCAATCAGGTAACGGATCAGGTAGCAGATAACGGGCAAGCAGGTACAGGAACTGACAAGCTGCAGATCAGACAGCACTTCAGCCAAAGTCTGACTTCCTTATAAAGCCCCCTGTGATGTGCTGGCAGAGGTGCTGGGTCCTAGAGCCCTCCTGCTCTGACGGATTCTGGGTCCTAAAGTCCTCCTGCTATTGGTGCCCTGACAACATCCCTGCGCATTCGTACATGTGCGCACCTCCGAACGGTCGTGGGAACCTTTGTTTGAATCCGTGCATACAAGCGTGCGTGATCACAACGCTCATCTGGATCCCTGACAAGAACAGTGTAAAAATAAAAAGTAAAATAAATAATTTGGAAAAAAAAAAATGTAAAGGGCCCCGTCCCCGCAAAGCGAACGCATACGCAAGTCCCGCCCACATATGAAAACGGTGTTCAAACCATACATGTGAGGTATCGCCACGATCGTTAGAGCGAGAGCAATAATTTTAGCACTGGATCTCCTCTGTAACTCAAAACTGCTAACCTTTAGAATTTTTTAAACGTATGGAGATTTTTAAGTTGCAAAGTTTGTCGCCATTCCGCGAGCGGACGCAATTTTGAAGCATGACATGTTGGGTATCATTTTACTCAGCATAACATTATCTTTCACAATATGGAAAAAATTGACCTAAATTTACTGTTGTCTTATTTTTTAACTCAAAAAACTGCATTTTTTCAAACAAAATCACGCTTGTAAGACTGCTGTGCAAATACGGTGTGACATAAAGTTTTGCAATGACCACCATTTTATTCTCTAGGGTGTTAGAAAAAATATATATATATATAATGTTTGGGGGCTCTAAGTAATTTTAGAGCAAAAAAAATGGTTTTAACTCGTAAACACGGAAATCCAAAAACAGATTCGGTCTTGAAGTGGTTAACCAGTGTTGCATACGGTCAGTCTCTCTCGAAGGTGGGTACTTCGCATTCGCTCCTCATGGAGAAATGCAAAGTGCCCACCGGATGCAAAACACAGAACTATAATAGAAATTACCATCCATATACAAGATGACCCATAATGTTAAGCTGTCAAAGCATCATCAATGGGGAAAGAGGAGAAGAAAAAAAGAAGGAAAGAAAAAAAAAGGGAGAAAGCAACATAATATATATCTTTTTGAAAGCATTCTTACTTTACAGCATTTCTTCACACCTGCCTAAAACTTTACAAACAAAGAGAGTGAATCTTCATGAGAGCCACGGACAGCAATAAAAGCCTGACATCCTTCTCCACTCTATCCAAAACTAAAAAAAAGTTTTGCCCTTAGTTATAATTTAAATACACTGAAACAAAAGTTGTTACAATTAGAGTTGAGTGAACCCGAACTGTAAAGTTCGGGTTCGTACCGGACTTTAGGGTGTCCGTGTCCCACACCTGAACATTTGAGAAAAAGTCCGGGTTCGGGGTTCGGTATTTTTTCCCGCCTTGTGAATAGCTGCAGGGCAGCCAATCAACAAGTGTTTCACTCGTTTGCCCTTAGAAGCCATCACAGCCATGCCTACTAATTGCATGGCTGTGATTGGCCAGTGCATCATGTGACCCAGCCTCTATATGAGCTGGAGCCACTTAGTGCTTCATGTCACATCATCTCATACTAGTGTAGGGAGAGGATGCTGCTGCTGCTGTGAGGGACAGATTAGCTTTGGAAAATCATCTCATAGTAGTGTAGGGAGAGGATCCTGCTGCTATGAGGGACAGATTAGCTTTGGAAAATCATCTCATAGTAGTGTAGGGAGAGGATCCTGCTGCTGTGAGGGACAGATTAGCTTTGGAAAATCATCTCATAGTAGTGTAGGGAGAGGATGCTGGTGTGAGGGACAACTTAGCTTTAGAAAATCTGTTAAAAACAGTGATTTATTAGTGGGTGGGTGCTAGAGAAGATTTTTGTTTGCTAGAGTACATGTTGTTTGCTAAGCAAAGTGCCTCATATAAAACCTAAGCAATTTTTCTGTTTGTTAGGTGGGCGTTTGCAGCCATTTTTTCAAGTGCAGTGCACTTGCAACTGCTTGTGTGTCAGGGACACTATTTTAATCGTGTTCTGTTAGTTCAGTTGGCAACATTTTGGCATATTTAAATACTGCTTTTACATTGCAATTAGACAAATTAATTTTTTTTTTCTGTGCAAAATATTACATTTGTGGCCAGCGGGCATTTCTTGCACAAAAATTAAAAAGTGTGTCTACATTGCTGTTTAAAAAAAAAAAAAAAAAAATAGTGCTACATAGTACATTTTTTTTTTTTTTTTTTTTGCATTTCTTGCACAAAATTAAAAAGTGCGTCTACATTGCTGGTTTAAAAAAAAAGAATAATAAATAGTGCTACATAGTAAATTTTTTATTTTTTTTGTGCATTTCTTGCACAAAATTAAAAAGTGTGTCTACATTGCTGGTTTAAAAAAAAGAATAATAAATAGTGCTACATAGTACATTTTTTATTTTATTTTGCATTTCTTGCACAAAATTAAAAAGTGCGTCTACATTGCTGGTTTAAAAAAAAAGTATGGCTGGGGGGCTGGAGCGTGGCTGGGGGGATACGGAGGACACAGATGATACACCTCCCACAGAGGACAGCTTGTCTTTGCCTCTGGGCAGCCTGGCACACATGACCGACTACATGCTGCAGTGCCAGCGCAATGACAGCCGAGTTGCCCACATTGTAACTTGTGCTGATTACTGGGTGGCCACCCTGCTGGATCCCCGTTACAATGACAATGTGCCATCCTTAATTCCCTCACTGGAGCGTGATCGGAAGATGCGCGACTACTAGCACACGCTGGTAGACGCGCTGCTGAGGGCATTCCCAAATGACACAGGGGGCTCAGTGGAAGCACAAGGTGAAGGCAGAGGAGGAGGAAGAGGTCGCCAACGCAGCTGTGGCACCGCCAGCACCTCAGAAGGCTGGATTAACATGGGCGAAATGTGGAAAAGCTTTGTCAGCAGCACGCCACAACAAACAGCACCACCAGCTGATAGGCAACATCTTAGCAGGAGGCAGCATTTTAGCAACATGGTGGAACAGTATGTGTGCACACGCCTACACATACTGACTGATGGGTCTGCCCCATTCAACTTCTGGGTCTCCAAATTGGGCACATGGCCTGAGCTTGCCCTTTATGCCTTGGAGATACTGGCCTGCCCTGCAGCCAGTGTATTGTCTGAACCTGTGTTTAGCAAGGCAGGGGGCATTATCACAGACAAGCGCAGCCGCCTGCCCACAGCCAACATGGACAAGCTAAAGTTTATTAAAATGAACCAGGCATGGATCTCACAAGACTTGTCTGTACCTTGTGCAGAATAGACATTTAGACCGGCCTCACACAGCCATTGGTATACTTCAGTGAACTTATTCCTTTTTTTTTTTTAATATGTCTCAATATTTTGGGGGCTACCGAAATTAGAAAAAAAAACAAACAAAAAACAGTGTTGGCTACCTCCTCCTCCACCGCCACTTCCACCTACACCGCCACGGTCACCACCTACTCCACATCCACCCCTCCTCCATTTTTTTTATGTGATTTTAAGTTATTTCCCTATCCACATTTGTTTGCAGGGCACTTGTCCTACTCTTACCCTCATTTTGCTTCCTTTTGCAGCCCTCTCGCCCTTTCCAGGACTTTTTTAGAGCCATTTTTGTGCCCAAAAGTTCGGGTCACCATTGACTTCAATGGGGTTCGGGGTCAAGTTCGGGTCAACTTTTTCACGCAGTTCGGCCAAACCCCCCGAACCCGAACATCCAGGTGTCCGCTCAACTCTAGTTACAATGTATTTACCAATAAAGTTGTCAGTAGAAACTGGGACCTGGCTGTCCTGACAACAGTTTACAGTGTCACCAAGGAAATCTCACACTTTTTTATATTGTTTCAAACTTACTTTTGATGTGATTCTGAAAATACAATATCCATTGTCTTAGAGTTGAATCACCAAACAGGTAGATGAACTTCCATTTCAAGCATGTGTCCAGTTCTTCCAGATTGTCATATTTCATCATACTGCATGTCTTTGGATACCATACATCCTTCATGACATATCCACTGGGATATTCTAACTTCATTCCAAATGTGCATTTTTCTTTAACTCCAGTAACACCTACGGAAAAAAAGGCAAATTATATTTTTTGGTTTGCCTCAAAAAATGCTTTTGATATTTATGTATGTTTATATATATATATATATATATATATATATACATATATATATATATATATATATACACACGGTACACAGGCACACAATATTAAAATAAAAATCACTGCAGGTTACCATAAATGGTCCTTAACCACTTGCCTCCCGCCCACCGTCAAATGACGACGGGGTGGTGTGGCTCTCGTTCTGGGCCGACGTCATATGACATTGGCCCTTTAAACCGGGCATGCGGGCAATCGGGCACGCACATCCCGGCACTGTCGGTGCCGGCGTGTCCCCGGGACCAGGGGTGTCACCAAAAGGGAGTTAACAGCCATTGGGCATGGCTGTTTACCACGCGATCGGTCGTGATGAAGTCACCAACACTAGTATACAGCCATTGGCCGACGTCACCCATCAATGACCACCGCCAGTCACCCGTGGCCTGTCACCCACCAGTGACCACCGTCAGTCACCCATCACCCATCAGTGACCACCGTCAGTCACCCATCACCCATCAGTGACCACCGCCAGACACCCTTCACCCATCAGTGACCGTGGCCTGTCACCCATCAGTGACCACCGCCAGTCACCCATCAGTGACCACCGTCAGTCACCCATCACCCATCAGTGACCACCGCCAGACACCCATCACCCATCAGTGACCACCGCCAGTCACCTGTGGCCTGTCACCCATCAGTGACCACCGCCAGTCACCCATCAGTGACTACCGCCAATTACCCGTCACCCATCAGTGACCACCAGCACCGTGACCCGTCACCCATCATTGACCACCGCCAGACACCCGTCACCCATCAGTGACCATCGCCAATCACCCATCAGTGACCAGCATCACCTATTAGTAAACGGCACCTGCCAGCGATCACATAGCCCATAAGTGAAGTCAACTGCCACCAAACACACAGCCCATCAGTGAACATCACCTGCCACCGATCACACAGCTCATCAGTGAACGTCACCTGCCACCGATCGCACAGCCCATCAGTGAACGTCACCTGCCACCCATCGCACAACCATGTCCAAAAGAGTGTATACTAGTGAGGAGGCATTCCAGATCCTCTCCATGCCTGATAAGGCAGCGGGGAGCTCTCATCAGAATCCAATTACAATTCTCATTCGGAATCAAATTCTGCATTCTAACCAATCGACAGCAGCCAACCAGAAAATGAATCGGAGGAAGAATGAGTCCCTCCTAAAAGGGCACGGCATTCTGTAAACCTGGCAGCCACCAGCAACCTGGATCAAATTCCCAGGCCCAGTACCAGCGCTGCCACCAGCGATAGGCCCCAAGAACAAGTTCCCAGGCCCAGTACCAGTGCTGCCGCCAGCAATAGGCCACGGGAACAAATGCCCAGTACCAGCGCTGCCACATCATGCCCAAGTACCAGCACTGGATTGTCACGTGCCCCAAGAGCCAGGGCTGCTTCATACCTAACAGATGGTCTTGCCAACCCAACATGGCTGCCTTCTGGCTCGGGAGCAGCAAATATTCCCCCTTTCACCACACAGCTAGGTATGCAGGCCAATACCTAAAAATTTCACAGAAATTGATTATTTTTATCTTTTTTTGCCCCACACTTTGCTGCAATTTATCGTGGACCAGACCAATTTATATGCCCAGCAATATATTTCCAACAACCCCCAATCATCATATGCCCGCCCATTTGAATGGAGAGATTTGACCTTGGAAGAATTTAAATTATTTAGGGGCCTCACCATACGATAGGATTATACACTTCCTTCATTTCAGCGACAAAACCCAGTGCCCTTCCCAAAGTCATCCAAATTATATAAAATTTGCCCACTGATAAATTTATATTCACAACGATTAGCAGAACTCTATGTCCCCGAGCAGCATATTTGTGTGGATGAGTCCCTGGTACCCTTTTCAGGCCGACTAGGAATAAAGCAATATATTCCTAGCAAAAGGGCCAGATACGGCGTTAAATTCCACATATACGAAGGAAGAGATTCCCAGCTTGAGCCCCCTGAGTGCCCGGCCTACATGGGCACATCTGGTAAAATTGTATGGGACATGGCTTACCCACTGCTGAACAAAGGGTACCACATATACCTTGATAATTACTACACCAGCTTGTCCCTTTCCAAACATCTTTACGTTACTAAAACCCTGGCCTGTGGAACCTCCAGAAAGAATAGGAAGGGCTTCCCACAATCCATCGTAAGCAAAAAAATTGCGAGAGGGGGAAAGAGCAACTTTGGGATTCAATGAAGTGCTGGCCTTGAGGTGGAAGGATAACAGAAATGTGCACCATCCATGATGACACCACAGTCGAGGTTCAAAGAAGAAGAGGTCCCATTGAAAATCCAGCATGTGTTCAGGATTACAATCTCTACATGGGGGGTGGATTTCAATGACCAAATGATTCAACCCTATTTAGCAATAAGGAGGTCCCAGTTCTGGTACAAGAAAGTAGCAATTTATCTTATCCATTTGGCCATCTATAACGCTTATATAATCTTCGCCAAATTCACGGAAAGCCCCGTCCCCTTCCTAAAATTCATTGAAGAAGTTGTCACGTCCCTCATTTATCAACAAAGCCCCCCCATAAAACCTTTGCTCTGATTCGGTTAGCCGACTTCATGAGCTCCACTTCCCGTACAACATTCCACCTTCTGAAACAGGCCGAGGATGCCAAAAAGATGCCGCGTATGCAGCAAAAGAGGATTCCGCAGAGATACCAGCTACCATTGTCCCCAGTGTCACTCCGAACCTGGTCTTTGCATTGGTGAATGCTTCAGACTTTACCACACATTTCCCCATTTTCATCATCTGTGCTGACCATTTTCCATGCCACTTACTTCCACGTGAACTGCCCCTGGCCTGTTTTTTGACTATGCTTCTGCTTACCATTTGGGCTGCTTGCACGTGAACTGACCCTGGCCTGTTTTATCGATTATGCTTTTGCCTACCGCTTGGACTGCTCTGTTGCCCTACTACTGTAGTACATAGCAGTCTCACATATGTGAGGGGCACCAGAATTGTTTTTCTGGAGGGAGAAAACAAATTTTTTGTTTTCTCTGGGTTTCGTAATTTCCGGATTAGGGTCTGGTTGCCCGGAGGCTTCAAAGAGATTTGGGTGGTAATCCTATTTGCCTCTGTGCACAGGTCTTACCTGAATGAGGCCCCCAGCCTGTTGCTGACTTACTGCCATCATGCCTTTGCCTGCCGCATGAACTGACCACACCTCTGCCTCCTACCTGGACTATGGAAGTAATTAGCTGTAGCAAGAGGCAGTATGTTTATGAAGGCCTGGAGAGCTGTACAATCAGGGACTGCAGCTAACAGTGTACCAATATTATGGCTATGCTGGCTGTCTCTGGCTGGACAATTCCTATGGACAAATGCTTTGGCTGTGCTGACAATATCCTTGTACTGACTATAGACAATATTCCTGCATGCATATAGTTGGTTGCTCCACCCACAACCAACCCACAGGACCACTTTAACTCTATAAAAATAAGAGTTGCCCCCCTCGCGTCATTCTTTTTTCTGTCCTCAAGCCTGTAGGATCGCCCGGATCAGCCCTTACCTCACCACCAAAGTGGTGTTACCATTACAGGTTCATGCTCCCCTGTAGTATGGAGTCCCAGGACTTAGGCTGCTAAATGCGCCAATGAGTATGGGAGCCTGTTTTTTCTGTGGATCTTTTTTGGGGCAGGAGGGCTTACAGGGGCCAGTTCTCTTTTCCCCCATTGCACCTCTCATTTACGCTAAGAAAACTCTTCCCCAACAGCTGGAGGGAGGATCAACAATTTCCACCGCATGGCCATGCACCAGACTGAGAACCAATCCTCCCTATGTACCTCGGAATCCTGTGGGTTTTTCCGCCTCCAGTATCAGCAGCATTTCCCCATGCTGTCCTGCAATACTTACCACTCCAGGAGACCATGTCCCCCCCCCCCGGGTTGTGCAGCGTTTTACGCCCACCTCCTGGGGCTCCTTTT
>BLSH010476954.1:130353-141789 GCA_018402905.1 Glandirana rugosa
GACGTGAAGCATTCAGTGTAGACTATATATATAGTGCATGCTCGGATAAGGTTCAATAAAAACAAAGTGCAGCGAAACAACAGTTCCTAAAATAAGTCCATGGTGAAGGAGGACCAGAAGGTAAGTATAGATGTTCAGCATATGTGGAAAATGGAAAGGAGGACCTCAAAGGCATGAAGTGACACTTCCTCCGCTCACCTCCAATCATAGACCCCTGAACTAACAGGCAGTCATATGAGCAGTATTCCTCAGAATGAATTGGTTAAATCTGTTGTTTTGGATCCCTCCAATGTGAAGTCTCAGGTGCTCAGCATCAGACCCTTAGGCTGCTCCTTGCTCCAGCCTGTCGTGGGAGGTCAACGACAGGTTGGAGCAAGGAGCAGCCTAAGACCCCATACACACTATCCAACTTTTGTTGTCAGATTTCCTTCAGATTTACCAAAAACATGTAGTGCAAGGGCCTGCCTGATTACATACAAATTACAGATTACAACAGATTTAACTAATTCCTTATGAGGAATACCGCTAATATGACTGCCTGTTAGTTCAGTGGTCTATGATTGGAGGTGAGCGAAGAGGATTGTTCGTAGGTGGAAGGAGTGTCACTTCATACGTTTGAGATCCTCCTTTATTTTCCACACACGCTGAACATCTGTACTTACCTTCTGGGACTTGTGGTCCCCTTCACTATGGACTTATCTTGGCAACTGTCATTACGCTGCACTTTATTGTTTTTATTGAATGATGCCTGATATTGAGTGAAAGATGATATGTGTTCAGCTTGCAACATTGTGTATATTTGTTATTTGCATTGATTGCAACATTGTATCTATGCTAGGATAAGAGTCTGGCATAGATTTTAAGGGGAACTCCATGCCAATTTTTTTTAAAAAAATGGCATGGACCCCTCAAAATCCATACCAGGCCCTTCAGGTCTGGTTTGGATTTTAAGGGGAACCCCACGCCAAAATTTAAAAAGAAAAATGGCATGGGGTCCCCCAAAATCTATACCACACCCTTATCCGAGCATGCAACCTGGCAGGTCAGGATGGGGGGGGGATGAGCGAGTGCCCCCCTTCCTGAACCATACCAGGCCACATGCCCTCAACATGGGGTCCCCCCCAAAGCACTTTGTCCCTATGTTGATGGGGACAAGGGCCTCTTCTTGAAAACCCTGGTTGGTGGTTTTCGGGGTCTGCGGGTGGGATGCCTATCGAAATCTGGAAGCCCCCTTTAACAAGGGGGCCCCCAGATCCTACCCCTCCTATGTGAATGGGTATCGGGTACATTGCACCCCTACCCATTCACCAAAAAAAGTGTCAAAAAAGTAAAAACCACAGGAGACCATTTTGGACAATTCCTTTATTAACCACTTTAATACCAGGCACTTACCCCCCTTCCCGCCCAGACCAGATTTCAGCTTTCAGCGCTGTCGCATTTTGACTGACAATTGTCGGTCATGCGACGCTCTACCCAAATTACATTTTTATAATTTTGTTCCCACAAATAGAGCTTTCTTTTGGTGGTATTTGATCACCACTGGGGTTTTTATTTTTTGCGCTATAAATAAAAAAAGACCAAATATTTTGAAAAAAAAAAAACTTTTTCTTTGTTTCTGTCACAAAACTTTGTAAATCAGTACATTTTCTCCAGCACTGATGAGCACTTATGAGGCTACACTGACAGGCACTGATGAGGCAGTACTGATTGGCACTGATGAGGTGGCACTGATGGGCACTGATGGTGAGCCACATATGTGCAGCACTGATAGGCGGCACTGATAAGCAGCACTGATGGGCACTGATAGGTAGCACTGATAAGCGGCACTCATGGGCACTCATGGGCACTCATAGGTAGCACTGATAGGTGGCATTGGGCACTGATAGGGGGCACTGATAGGCAGCAATGGTGGGTCATCCATGTTGAGCACTGTGCCCCTTACCTGGTTGTCTAGGATGGGCTCCCTGGTATTCTCCCTGGTGGTCCCTGGGTGGGCATTCCCTGGTGCTCCTGGTGGCATCCCTGGTGATTACAACCGAAGATAGCCCATTCGGCGAGTCCCCTCAAAAAGAGGTGGATGTGTTTTTCATTTTTTTTTTTTCGGTCCGTCTGCGCCATGATTGACGATGGATGTACATTGGGGGACACTTTTTATAATTTTATTTTTTAATAAAGTAATTGTCCAAAACTGTTTCCTGTGGTTTTTACTTTTTTTGACACTTTTTCAGTGAATGGGTAGGGGTACAATGTACCCAATACCCATTCATGTGGGGGGGCGGGATCTGGGGGCCCCCTTGTTAAAGGGGGCTTCCAGATTTCGATAAGCCTCCCGCCCACAGACCACCGACAACCCCAAAGCGCCCTCCCCATGTTGAGGGTATGTGGCCTGGTTCAGGAGGGGGTGCTCGCTCGTCCCCTCTATCCTGACACTTCCCCCCCAGAAGGATTTCCCACGATAGGACCAGAGCACTTTTTGTGATTCGGCACTGCATCACTTTAACTGACAATTGCTCAGTTGTGCAACGTTATACCCAAACGAAATTTGCGTCCTTTTTTTCCCACAAATAGAGCTTTCTTTTGGTGGTATTTGATCACCTCTGCATCATTTCTGATCACCGCTATAAACAAAAAAAGAGCGACAATTTTGCAAAATAAAAAACAAAATTTTTCACTTTTTGCTAAAATACAAATCCAAAAATAATATATATATATAACAAAAAATGTATTCATCGGTTTGACCGATTTATATTCTACCTCATATTTTTGGTAAAAAAAAAAAAAAATCGCAATCAGCGTTTATTGATTGGTTTGCACAAATCTTGCCACGTTTATTAACCATGAGAATTCATTTCTGGCGTTTTTACAATTTTTTTTTTTTTTTACTGGTAATGGCGGCGATCTGCGTTTTTTAACGTGACTGTGATATTGGGGTGGACATGTCAGACATTTTTGACACTTTTTTGGGACCAATTAAATTTATAGAGCGATCGGAAATTTAAATGTCCACTGACAGCATGGGGAACCGCCCTGTTTACATCGGCGGTTCCTCGTTTTTCAGCTGTGGCCAGCAATCGCTGCTCGCCGACGGACAGCAGGTCCGCCTGAGCCACAGGCACACTCCTGCAGAGTGCGGCAGGCAAGAGCCACTGTTTATAGACGGCGATTTGTGAAACAGCGCCACTCTGGAGCAGTAAATGCACGTGAGCCGGTCGGGAACCGGTTAAAATACTTACCAGACCTGAAGGGCCTGGTATGGATTTTGGGTGGGACCCCCACGCCATTTCTTTAATTTTAGCACAGGGTTGCCCTTAAAATCCATACCAGACCCAAAGGGTCGCTGGAGTGACTATCAGCTGGAGTGACTATCAGCCTATGGCATTGTGTTACTTTGTATTACTTTGTTGAATGGATAATACCTCAGCTCTCAGTTGGAAATGTTGCTAAACATAATGATGGCAGAGTATGGCAAAAAGGATTCACGTTAGACCTTACTCTATTCTATCTCGTATAGGCCCGTGTACGAAATTCATTAATCGTTTTACCTACATAAAACCCAGAGCATTTACATAAGAGGAGGTATACCACCCCTTTAGTTCCACAATTGGCAAAATGCTGGGGTATGTATGTTTCCTCATTTGGTAAGATAGAAAGATGGGAGTTAACATATTGTCAAAAGTTGCACCACCCACACCTAAAGGTTCCAGGCCGTTTACATGGATCTTTTTTGCCCCCATTTTAAATTCACTCGAAGTGAGGGTGTCTTTCAGAGAACACCTGTTTAAAGAAAGCATGTAAAAAGGCATGCATGAGAAGTAGACACAATCTTTTATATAATCCAAATTCGCTGTCCAAGAAAGACAATCCAATACGCATTGTCACACGGTACTCCAAACAACAAAATTGTGGGTAAATACTGGCACATCCTGCAGATGGACCCACTTATTGGTCCCCATGTGCCAGATGTCCCGGCCTTTACTTTCAAAAGAGCCAGATCTCTGAAAGACACCCTCACATCGAGTGAATTTAAAATGGGGGGCAAAAAAGATCGATGTAAACGGCCTGGAACCTTTAGGTGTGGGGGGTGCAACTTTTGTCAATATGTTAACTCCCATATTTCTATCTTACCAACATACGAAACATACAAACCCCAGCATTTTGTCAATTGTGGAACTATAGGGGTGGTATACCTTCTCTTATTTGAATGCTCTGGGTTTTATGTAGGTAAAACGATTAATGAATTTCGTACACGGGCCTATAGACACATAATGTCAATGAAAAAATGTGGCAGTGACTTTTTTCCTAAAATATCTTTCCTCATCTTGGTTAGAATCTACATAGGAATTAGAGAAGGGGATTTCAATAAAATTCTTCTACAACACGAACAAAAATGGTTCTTTTGATTGAATGGACAGGCGCCATTTTCGGCATTCTAAGTATGGAGTGGCCATTACCATGCGGTATGGCATTTTCTCTTCCTCCTCTATTTTCTTCAGCCATGGTAGGTTTTGACAATGGGGGGGAAGTGTCCTTTGGAAGGCCCTCTCCCACCAATCACACACAATCTTAGGGGCTGTCAGACAGACATACACATGTGCACTGGATTGTGCAATCATGCGGTCAGCCTATCATACTGGCCACTCTCCATTATATATAAAGCATTTGCTGGTGAGGTAAGGCAGGGCTAACCGCCACAAGATGACTCCAGAGCATTGATAATTTGGACACTAAGGTAACATTTTTTCTAAAAATCTTTCCCACCCTTCTCCTGTTTTAATTTACTATTCATGGTTACTATTTAGCCATTTTATATCTGGACCCATTATTATAAGTACTTAAGATCTCCATATTCATATACATCTTTCAGAATGATGACATCCTCCCACTTTAGGATTTGCTTCAATATTTACATTATCCGGGTCCTTTCCTGAACTGGCTATTGTGCCATAGATACTTATTGATTTGAGATATTAAGGTATCTGGGTAAGTCCATATACATATTTTTCTGGACAGTTTAAATGCTTATTTTTTCATAGAGTCTTTTATAGACACAGCAACCTGGGTATGCAAGTTTCCATGTATTTATCATATTTTTTGCAGTAATCTTGAATCCAGTCACCTTGGTGATATATCTATTTAATGACTTTTCTGGAGTCATCCTGCTAGTCCCTCACTTCTTTGACCGCAAGAGTGCTGGCATGTTACACATATTCAGGTGCTTATTTGTGTATATAATGATGTGCATTCTTTTTTTGGTGCACTTTAAGATTTCTGTCTCCATCAATATCATGTTAAATCCCCAATTTTGGCTTTTTTCTTTTTGTTTTCTTTCTCCTGCGCCTTTTCGCTATAGCCCCTACAGAGGAGAATCTCCCCTCTCTCTTGCATGTGACTGGGGCACCTCTTTTTGATTCAAAGACCCATACTACTTACCTTCTCTCTCCACCTCCTTGTGGACTGGAAGGAGGTTTCAGGTAGCCTGTACTCATCTCTGTGGACGCCTTATGCTCTGTCAATCAGTGCCTCAAATTTATGGTCAGTACCAAGGTAGATATGAATGTAATTTGAATTGTTATAACTATGAGATACATTTGAACACAGTTTTTATTGTTTTTCTTATGTCTTTTCTCTTTAAATTTAGAGGACTTTTTAATATTATGACCACTCACCCCTGTGGAAGATCTGCAATTATGCAATTAATTAATTTTGAAACTCGTTGGGTACTCTCTGCTGGTTTCAGGCAGAGTACAGTGGTCATCTTTGCTGTTCATATGTATTTCTGCATTTTTATATGAATATCTACCATATGTCTGTTACTACCTGTCCATCTATAGTTGTTGTTTGTGTCTTTTTCTTGCACCATTTTATTGATTCATTTAAAAATGTATCCAGACAAATGTATAACTTTTAGCTTTTGCATAATTCTTACCGAGTTGGTTTCCCGTTAAAGTCCTATTGGGGTTTTCTTTTTCTCAATATGTGTACTCTGTAGTGTTTTCTCAAACAATGTTATCAGGAAGTATGTTAGTACTATAGATCCCCTCATGTGTTACAGAGAAGAGGAGAAAGGGGAAATGTTCAGTAGTTCGACAAAAATCCAGTCCTAGCGTGACAGCTCTGCTACTCTATAGATACAGTACAGTGAGTGTGTTTTGTCATCTTACGACTGGACGTGTTGCTGTCGGGAACACCAGGTAAAAATTAGAGAAAATAGGCCTGAAAAGATAAAAACGAATCCAGCCACAACATCTAAGGACTGGTAAGCTGCAATATAATAAGTTCTTGGGTTGAAATACAATCATTTGTGATATTATGGGGGTTTCACTCAAGTGTAGTGCTTCTGCCAAGTGCAGACCAGCCAGGAAATTAAAGTTCAGTTCCAATACAAATAAGAGTACCCTCAGAGGGGCGTTCAGCAGGCCAATGCAACAAAACAACAAAAATGCTTCATTCAGCTTACTTTTGCAGTGCTGCTGATCTGTCCTTATATTTCTGGTCCCAATCTGATCCTCCAGACTGTCTAACAAAATTAAGATTCTGTGTCAGCCTCTCTTGCAGCTCTCTTCTGCATTGGCCCACACATCTCTGGGCAGGGGACCACCCAGGTGGATCCCTGAATCACAGCCAGGCCCTTCATTAAAATAACTGTCTATACCTGCATAAGCAGGCTGCTGGTCTGTGCTATGAAAAACACAGGATTACAGATTTCACCCTTCCAAAGACTCTTCAAAGCCTCTGTACTCCAGGACCCATTCCAATCACTAATCCCAGAGAAAGCTGTAAAATCAGTTTTCTCTGCTCAGAGTAGCCATCCAGGAGCCTCTCACTCTGCATCGGTGATAACCCTGTGTGCCATTTAATTCTAACAGTAGCAGAGCACAGCACTCTTCTACATGTTAATAAGCAGGTGTTTTCATATTAAGAGGGCCTGTCAACTTTACACTGACAAATGTCTCTTCAACAAACACCCACTGCTTTCTCTTCATTCATCTAACTTGCAGCAGAGGGATGACTATACATCCATTTATTCAACATGTGACAGGTATCTTATATGCATGACCAAACAATTCCATCTATTAAGGCAGGATTGCATAGCATTGATGTTGAAAGTGTATAGAAACCAGCTGGTTGGTACAGCTTTTACCCTACTACAATAATTCACTAGAAATATATATATATCGTAAGTTTTAAAATCAAACGTTTTTGATAGACGTTCTCTTTAGAGGCAGAGCCAAAAATGTTGCAGATATATTTGTGCACTGATGGGTACATTGTCAAGCGTAATAAATACATAAAAGTATGCAGTATTGGGGTGAATAATAAAGACAGTCCTATAAATCTCTCACCTTTATCATGATTTCCTGGAGGCACTTTATGCAATACATCCGAGCTTTACTTTTTTCAGAAAGATTAAAGGATAAGAATGTTCACTTTTCATTGTAGTAACCATCACAAAAAGAATAAAACATGTTGCAATAAAAACACTTACTGTTGTTGCAGGATAACACGTTGATAGTGTTAAAGTCTTTCGGAATTTCAACTCTGATGTTAGACCTTAAAATCAACACCAAAAGTAATTGATAGATAAATTAACCATAAAAATCTTTAATTTGTATTTATTTGTATTCTATACTTTAAAACACTTTTAGCTTAAACATAATCCCTAGGCTTCTGGGACTTCTGAAGCACTGAATATCATAAGAAAACCAAATATATATTTTTGCTAAGAAAATATGTCTATCACATTGCAAGAACAGTAATGAAATTGAATTTGACCAGCTTTTCATACTGCGGCTTCAATATATGACCAACTTAAAAAATAGGAAAACACAGTTTATCTCCAGGCAACATTTTTTTTAAAATTTTTAGACAGTTAGGAAAGTATATAACTTCTGGCAAGTTTTTAATATTGTTTGAGGCCTCCTTAAGAAGTGTTCTCCTTACTGTCTATTCTGGTGACACCAGAATGTAATTAACAAGGTAGTAAACAGGAAAAAAAAAATTAAAAATGTTCCCTGCAAAATAATAAAATAATGTGTTAGTACTCATCACATACTAGCACATTATGAAAGACTTACCATAGAATGAAGCCCTCCAGTGGCACACTTTCACCACTGACAGGGCTTCCATCTTCACCCGGTCTTCCTTTCGGATTTGTGGGCTTCAGCTGTTTGACTGGCCAAGCCGAGATGATGTCACTCCTGCATGTCCCCTGTGTGTGTGGAAGTCACAGCTGTGGCATGGCTCTGTCAATGGATGGCACGGCGTCCATTGAGAGTGCAGTGACCAGGCGCTGGTGACATCACCGACTGCTACTATAGTAAATATCTCCTAAATGGTGCACTTTTAAGCGATATTTACTGTACCTACAGGTAAGCCTTCTTATATATTTACTACCACTTTAAGGGCAAATATGCAATGGAACATCGCAGCACTGAACAACTGTCAGGGTTTTAGCCTTTCCCTACGGTAATGAACATTGCCATATGTGTCCCTGTTGGAGATACCCCCCCCCCCCCCTTTCCTGTTTTACAATTATTTTTACAGGAGCAAGTGAAGGGAATCTCCCCAATGGAGTCTGTAACAGATGTTAAAACAGAAATTCTAGCCCTTCACCACTACCCAAAACTATAAAAGAAAAAACATAGCTTGAATTATACTTTAAGATAACAAAACAAAAACAAAATACATATGCATATAGATAAAATAACTTACTTACAGTATTTCTCAAGTCCTTGCTAACCAAGACCACTTTTACTTCATTGTATTACTTTTCTATGAAATTCAGACATCACTTGCAGTTTCTACATATGCATAAATAAACTTTCTTCTTGTGGCACTTTAGCCCCAATTAAGGTAATCTTTCAGATAATCCCCAAAAAAGCTGTGGGTTTCTGTTACAGAATATTTTATAGTGACAAATAAGACATAATATTTAGACTGCTATCTAGGAAACTGTCATTCCCTTTCTTTGATCATTTGCAAGCTATAAAAACATGACAGGGGTTCTAATCTTCTCTACTTTAATCATAAATGTAAAAACAAAATTGGCTAAATTACACTTTAATAAACCAGTATGAGTGCATAATTCACTTACGCGTCAAATAAACTATGCTCAAACTCATTGCATAGGGACTTGTCATGTCTCCACCAGCTCTTCATATCAGTAAGGGATTCACAGTTAAAATTCTGTGGTTTGACACAGTAAAAATATTCTTCATCTCTCTGGTCTTTATATTCACAAAGCTCGTCTGTTTTGTTAAGTTCAAATCCACATTCTACCTCTTGTACTACTTGATGTCTTGTAAATTTGCCCAAATGGTCTACATATCCATGCCATTGGTTTCGAAACCTCCAAAGAGCTGATGCTGCTTCACTTGGGTGTATGATAAATATAGAAATAGTTATGTTACCTTCCCAAAATAATGTAAAATGGACATGATAAGTCCCATTATGAAAATCCTCAATTTTACCAGAAGCACCTGCTCCGAGCTCCGGTGTAAACATTCTTGCCCTTAAATAGTCTCCTCCATAAGTCTTCTTGTTTCCATTGTAGTCAAACATTTCAACTTGTACTATTAACTGGTCTCCAACACAGTAGCTGCTCTTTGGATTTCTTAGGAAGACTTTGCTGTTTTTAGCACTGGTTGTTTTTTCTTTTATTTTAGCAGTAGTTTTAGGGAATGTCTGATTTATTTGGTTGAAAATCCGGTTTATTTCCATTTGCAGTTTTGAAGGTTTGAAGTTGTGAAGGTTTGAAGGTTGTGCCGCTGTGGTGTTTGATAATATGCCAGAGACATCTTGCTTCTGCCACTTTTAAACAAAATAGAAGCAAAATATTACAACCGTAATTCAACAGTATAGATGTGTTAAATATATAGCTTGTGATTTAACTGTTATACTCAGGAAGCTAATCTTTAAATAGGAGAATGGGCAGCACCAAGTTAGCTATTAGCAATCAAAAGATTTTTTCCATTAAGGGCTAAGCCTTATTTATTTCAGTGCAGCCTTACATTAAATAAGCTGGTAACAGAATGAAGAGGAAGGTAGTTAATCCTGCATTTGCCAGGGTTAACTGCAAAGCACATAGGGGTCAATTCACTAAGAGTTAAATAACGGCCAAAAAAAATGCGGTAAAAGAACACTTGCAGTAAATTAGTTTTAAAAGTGCAATTGACTAAGAATTTTGCGTTAAATAAAGAATGCGGTATTTGTTCGACTTAACGGTAATTACCGCATTATTTGATGCTGTAATTTATCGCATTGAGCTGGTTGCTAAGTGCTCCCACCCACCCCAAAGCACCTTATTCCCATGTCTCATCCCCACAACCTTAGCCGGTGGTTGTGGTGGTCTGCAGGCAGGAGGCTTATCGAAATCTGGAAGGCCTCTTTAAGAAGGGGGGCCCCCAGATCCCAGGCCCTCCATGTGAATGAGTATGGAGTACAGTGTCCCCCGATGTAAATTCATGGTCAATCACGCCGACCACCGCACCGCTGATCCGAAAAAGAAAAAACAAGGATGGCTAACCACTTTGCCATTTTACAGTTTTTAAATAAGTAAGGGTGCGGCCACCTGCAACCTCACTTGGTGGCACCGACCCCCTCGTCACATCACCGACCCAGCATGCACCGTTCTGTGACATCACAAGGGGGGGCAATGCCACCCGGTATTTGTAAAAAAAACAGCATGGGGGTACCCCCTCCCCTTTTTTTTTTTTGACAAAAAACGCTTGTGATCCCACCAGCAAAACCCTGGTGGTAAATATATTTTTTTTTACTCTCTGGTCCATTTGTGAATTGGACTTAAGAGCTTTTTAAAGCACATTTTTCATTTTGCGGTAAATACCGCATAAACATTATTCTTTTTTTGTGAATTGGACTTTATTTACTACATGCAATAATTCATGCAAATGAGTCATGTGACTGTTATTGCATGCGGTAAACATTTGTGAATTTACTCCATAGGCAGGGAAAGGAGCTTTCCCTGCCTATATGCTGGCTCTGCCCATGTAAAGTGTTCACTGTACAAGTAGAGAGTGGTGTGTGAGCTGTCTGCCGGGTTAACAACAAATGGTTTAGATCCAGTAAGCCAGGTCCATTCTGGTGGGGTCTCGGTCGTATATCCGTCCCTTTCGAGGAAAGGGACGGATACCTCATTTAAGTGTTTACAAATGGCGTACGTTATTGTCAGTGTACTGAGTAAACGTACTTAATAACGTACATCATTTATTTCAGGTTAAGTGTTTTTTTCTTATTACAAATACGCCATAAATGGCGTTTTACTTTTTACACGAAATTTTTCGAGAATTCAGGTTAAGTGTTTACCTGGTCTCTCATTTTTTTTTATATAAATGGTGGTCCCAAAACGACCACCCTAGTGTTCGCAAAAAACAGTTTTTTTTTTTTCCCCTCCCCCATGGGGGTACGACAAAAAAAATG
>BLSH010476954.1:194430-209951 GCA_018402905.1 Glandirana rugosa
ATTACCCCCCCCCCCCCCCCATAGACTTTCACCTCTAAGTTCAGGTTAATTAAAGTGGTTGTCTACCCCCTAAAGTCATTTTTACCTACAAGTAAGCCTATAATAAGGCTTACCTGTAGGTAGAATGAAAATCTCCCAAACCTGTACGGTCTGGGAGATATTCCACTTGCAATGCAGCTGCTGACTTCACGGTGCATGGTAGTGATGGTCCAGGGAAGGCCCAGTGCATATCGCCGGACCCTGCCGGAAAGTCTGCCAGAAAGACGGGCTCCCGCGCATGTGGGGGAGTGACGTCTCGCGGTTCCAGCCACTCACAGCGCAGGAGCCGTGAACCCGGAAGAAGCCTCACAGCAAAGATGTTTGCAGGCAGCCCTGCAGGAGCTTCGTTCTGAGGTGAGTATTTCATAATGAGCTAGTATGCGTTTTTTTTTTTGTTTTGTTTTTTTGTGGGTAAACAACCACTTTAACCAGTAGCCGACTGCCTGCTGTGGCTTGACGGTGGCAATTTGGCTCTGCTGCCCAAATCGCTGTCACCTAGTGGCGCTCGCGCCCACGGGTAGGTAGTGTGCACGCTCCCGCCGTGCCCCGCGGCAATCAAATTCGCTTCAGAACCGATGAATCTACAGGCACAGACCAATGATTTTTTGTATGGACCTGCTGATCGGTTCTGGCGAATGAAATGTCTCCTCTGCCTGTGTAATGCAAACGCAGGCAGAGGAAGTGATGTCATCTCCCCTCCTGGAGCCCTTTGCGGTTCCAGCGAGGGAGAGGAGACATCTAAAACGTGAGTTGCACAAAAGTCCACTAACACCAGTACAGTTAGGCACACGATTAACCCCTTGATCGCCCCCTGATCGCCCCTCTCCCAGTTAACTCCTTCACTCCAGTGTCACTCTCTGTCGCTGTGTCACTTAGTGCAGTGATCATATTTTTCACTGATCACTATACTTGTGTCACTTGTGACACTAATCAGAGTTAGAGTAGGTAGTAGTAGGCCCAAGTAGGTATAGATGCCCCCCCTTACCACTCCTAATAAAGGTTTTAATCCCTTTGTCACCTGTGATCACTGTATTTGTGTCACAGGTGACGCTTGTTAGATAGTTTTTTTTTTTTCCATCAGGGTATCCGCCGTATATTCCTTATAAAGATTTTAACCCCTGATCACCCGGCAGTAACCTTAGTTAGGTTTTAGTGTAAGTTATGGTCAGCGTCAATCCCAGGCAGGGTCAGATTAGCGTCAAGTACTCTGACACACACACACACTAGATAGGTCTGTTATTATTGTAGTATCTGAACAAATCAATACCTGATCTGATCAACTCTATATTAGCGTCCCCGGTAGATTAGTGTCCTAAAAAACCTGACCTTAGGCAGGATCAGCCCAGATACCTGCTAGCACCTGCATTTAGCCCCTCCACCCAGCCCAGCCCACCCAAGTGCAGGATCAAATAGATCACTGACACTTTCAATTCACAACACACATATCTGCAGTGTTCGCAGAGTTCACGTAGCGATTGAAGCAGGCTCTGACAAGCAGTTGCGCTTTTTTGCCTGTGAGTCACACTAGTGTGCCTATAAATTTAGAGTCCAACATGCCCAATCCGACGTACACTAGTGAAGAGGCCTACACGTTGCTGAGCATGACAGACGAGAGTGATGGGGAAGCTCCACTGTCAGATTCAGGCTCAGCATACGAACCTGAAGACAACAGCAGCACCCTGTCAGATAGCTTTGATGACGAAGTTGTGGTCCCTGCTAAGGTCAGGTGTACCCGATCCCATTCTGCTGTTGCTGAGATATAAGAACTGCAGTGCTCTCGTATGGAGCAGAGAGCCAGTACTAGTACTGCTCATCCTTCTGGTGAACTGGCAAGCACCAGCGGCCTAGTACATCCTGGTCATACAACCAGCACTGCAGTAACACTTGGTGACTTGGCGAGTCCCATAAGTGCAGTTCAAGTTGGTGTGGCTAGCACAAGTAATGTCCTGCAGCCATGATGCAAAGCCCATAGTGAATATGCTAACCCTGATTGGCAACCCACCACTGATTCAGCACCCATACTTCCCCCCATTCACTGGCCAACCCAGAATTCACGTTGAAAACAGTTGATTTTACAGCCCTTGATTTTTATTTGCGGTTTTTCATGGAAGAGCTCTATAGATCTATTGTGGACCAAAACAATTTGTATGCTGGTCAATTCATCACCGCTAATCCCCATTTGTCACTTACCAGAAAATGGAAACCTATTACGGTTTCCGAATTTAAGACCGTTCTGGGCTTTTCCCTCCTCAATGGCACAACTAAAAAACTGAGTTGCAGTCATATTGGTCCACTGACCCAATTCATTGCATGCCCGTGTTCTATGCTTCCATGGCAGGGTTGCCAACCGCCAGTAAATTTAATGACGGTTTGTAAAAATCAGTCGTTTTTTTTTAAACTGTCTATAAATATCAGGGTCTGATAATTTGTCTTGCTGTGCTGACTTTTTAAGTGTAAACCAGGCAAATTACTTGATATGGGTATTGTCAGTGTCTCCATGTTGTGTTTAAATATCAATTGTCTTAGTTTTTAATAGGAGTTCTGTTATTTTTCAAGCTGCCAGTAAAAAAATTTTGCTCCGCCAGTAAATTTCCCATGTTTTGCTAGTAAAAAACGCAGTGGGAGGTTGGCAACACTGTTCCATGGCCAGGGCTTGATACGAGCAGATCCTACTGTTCATGCACTTCAATGACAATGAACTCTGTCGTCCATGGGGTGACCCTGAATACGATCGGCTCCACAAAATTCAGCCCTTCGTAAACCACTTCAACCAACAATGCGCAGCCTTGTTTATTCCCAATTAAGTTGTCTGCGTAGACGAGTCCCTGATTCAATTTTCTGGCCGTCTTGTTTTTCAACAGTTTTCCCCAGCAAGCATACCAGATACAGGGTCAATATGCATACGGGCCACAGGCTGTACATATAGTTTTATGGTTTACCAGGGAAAAGATAGTCACGTGGAGCCCCCCGACTGCCCAGACTACATAGGGAGCGCTAGCAAGATTGTTTGGGACTTGGTGTCACCCTTATTCAGAAATGGGTACCACTTGTATGTGGACAATTATTACATGAGCATGCCATTTTTAGTCAGGAATTGGCGTATGTAGCACCGTGCAATGTAATTGCTGGGGCTTCCACCAACGGCTTGTAGATTCCCATCTGAGACAGGGGGAGAGAGCCTGCTTGAAGTGTAATAATTTGCTCACGGTGAAGTGGAGGGACAACCGGAATGTTTTCGTTCTGACCTCCCTTCACGCAGATACGACAGTCCAAATTCCAACGGCGACTGGAGTTTTGGAGAAGCCCCTCTGTGTCCACGAATACAACCTCAACGACCAGTAATTGGCACCGTACTTAATTGCCCATAAGGCCAGATGCTGGTACAAAAAATTGTGTGCATACCTTTTTCAATTAGCTCTGCTGAACGCTTATGTGCTATACAAAGCATCAGGACGGACTGCTTCCTTCCTTAAATTCCAGGAAGAGATCGTTACAGCCCTTCTGTTTCCAGACGGTGCTGCTCCCCAACTTCGCAATGTAAATGCAGTGAGCCAGCTGCATGAAATGCACTTCCCAGAAGTCCTCCATGGTACCCCAGGCCAAAGAACACCCCAAAAAAGATGTTGTGTCTGCAGACGATGCAGACACAGGCGTGACACCCGCACTTATTGTCCCTCCTGTCCTGACCAGCCTGGTCTCTGCATTGACTGTTTCCATCGCTACCATACACTAATGGAGTATTAGCATAGGGTACAGCACTACACAGGCATAGGGCACACTCTCCAAAGATGCCACCGCATTTTGGGAGACCCGAACCTTGAACAATTACAGTTACCAAAAAAAATTAAAAATAAATAAAAACATTTTAAAACCACAAAAAAATAAAAAATGTTATAAAAAAATATATAAAATAAAAAAGCCAAAAACAGTTGTCGGTTTCTTGTTCTTTTCTCTCTATTCTCTCTCTATTTTCTCACTCTCTAATGTTAATGTTTATTATCATTTTCTTTACAGCTATGTAATTTTTTTTATACATTACTGTTTACTGTGTTTTATTAATTGTTTTTTGCTTTTCATTGTATGCCATTCAGCTGCAGCACTGATTTATTTATCATGACAGCAACAGTGTTTGCTCCAGCGCTGTAGGAGGTGATTTCACCACCACAGTTAAAAAAGCATATATGCCGAAGCATAGGGGCAGGGGGTGGACATAGGGGCAGTTGCCCCTATGCTCCGGCATACATTTTTAGAACGGTGCCCATCGTCCATCATTAGAAGTGGGTGGATGAAGGACGGTTTTCTAATGGTGGGCGTACCCACCGATTGATTGATTCTATTTTTTTCATTTAACCCACAGGCTGCATGGAAAAAAGAACTTTACAACATATGCCCAATAAGGACCAGTGACATACTAGTACGTTGCTGGTTTTTGAGTGGTTTTCTCAGGCTCTCCTGTCCCACCGGGGAATGCGAGAATGCAGCCGGAGGCTCCGCCAGCTGACCATAGAGCTGATCGATGACTAGAATGGCTCCAATCATTTCTACGGCCTAAGAAACCAGAAGCTACGAGCATTTCATGACTTCGGTTTTGCTGGATATAAACAGCGCCATTGGGAAATTGGAAAAGCATCTTATCACACCATCAGAATTAGGGTGGATGTGGCGCTGCTCTGTATTGCTACCTTATAATTTCCAGGATGCTGGTAAATATAATTAAATGGATTGTTGTTATACACCAATGCCTTTCAAATGGGATACAAAACCATCAGCAATCCTCAATTAATGTAAATGCAAAAAGGTGGATATAGGTGTCATGAATACATAAGATGAGACGATAAATACTAATGAAAATTCATAAATCGATATTAAAGTGACAGGTGCATATAGTAAATGTGTAGATTCTTCAAATGAATTTGAGTAAAATACAGTAAAACATTTAATCTAAACAACTTAGGCACAGATTCCAACCTCCACTGCAGCCTGTGTGATGGAAGTCTTCTTCTCCTGTGTCCAGTCTGCACACCCACAGTACAGGGGCACAGGGGAAGACTGGACACAGGAGAAGAAGACTTCCATCACACAGGCTGCAGTGGAGGTTGGAATCTGTGTGATCTGAAGGTGTCATCTGGAAAGGAAGGAAGGCTTCCTCTGCTCAGTGATCACAGGTTGGAATAAACGAACAAGAGAGGTGAAATACAGTGATCTCCCAGATGTACCGTGGTCAAGTGCAACACTCCTGACAGTGAGACAAGACAGCAGTCCTACCAAGCGTGCGCCCCTTCAGTGGGGGACGCTCTCTGGTGAGTGGCCTCACGTGTGCAGTGACTAGGGGTGAACACTTGGTACACGGCGTGGAGTGAAAGTAGCAGCACAACAAGGGATATCACTACCACCAAAGAACTCTGTAAAAACTGATTTTGCCGACATAGGAGCATTTTCAGATGCAACGGGAATTTTCTTCTTCCTTTTTTTGATATATATGCAACAATTTAAACATATCCATTTTTAAGCACTTTGGACACTTTACAGGCACTTGCTGGCTTTTTTGCACATTTTTGCAATTTTGCACTTTTTTTACAACAGGGTTGAGCACTTTAGTATGAGTACGGAGAGATGTATATCTAACTTTGTTTAAATTGCATGGATACTGTTTTTTCACACATTTTGGACTGTATTCTGTCCCTTTTCCACTGATATTGAGATTTACTAACTTTCATTGCCTTAGATGATTTGACCGAATGTTTTATAGTAAATGGGAATTTCCTTTTTTGACATACACGCAATTATTCAACATATCCCTTTTTAGGCACTTTGGACACTTTACAGGCACTTTCTGACTTTTTTGCACATTTTTGCAATTTTGCACTTTTCTTTTATAAGGGTTGTGTACTTTGGTATATATTTAAGATATATTTTTTGTTAAAGTGCACAGATACAGTTTTGCACATGTTTTGATTTATTCTCACTGGTTTTGATTTTTACCAGCTTTGATTGCCTAAGTTGTTTGGATTGAATGTTTTACTGTATTTTACTCAAATTCATTTGAAGAATCTACACATTTACTATATGCACCTGTCACTTTAATATCGATTTATGAATTTTCATTAGTATTTATCGTCTCATCTTATGTATTCATAACACCTATATCCACCTTTTTGCATTTACATTAATTGAGGATTGCTGATGGTTTTGTATCCCATTTGAAAGGCATTGGTGTATAACAACAATCCATTTAATTATATTTACCAGCATCCTTGAAATTATAAGGTAGCAATACAGAGCAGCGCCACATCCACCCTAATTCTGACTGTATTATTCAACTACACTTCTAGTGGAGTTCGGTGGAGGCAGCAGCTCTAAGAGTATAAAGTTATCCGTTTGCGCGGAACACATAAATATAGACCATCTTATCACACCGATCTTGGTGTGGTCAGATGCTTTAAGGGCTGAGGGGAGATCTAGAGTCTAATAGACCCCAAATCTAAAAAATATGCGACACTACCTATTTTTATCATAGGGGATATTTAAATTCCCTGTGATAAAGATAAAAAAAAATAAAAAATGAGGGACAGTGTAAAAATAAATGAAAAAGGGAAAGGGATGATTAAAAAAAAAATGCACCCATGTCCCTCCGTGCTCGGGCGCAAAGGTGAACACAAAGCGTCGGTCTCGTTTTGTATGTAAACAGAAATTGCACCATGCATGTGAGGTATCACTGTGAACATCAGATCAAGGGCAGTAATTCTAGCAATAGATCACCTCTGTAAATATAAAGTGGTAACCTGTAAAGCAGTGGTTCTCAACTCCTGTCCTCGGGACCCACTAATAGGCCAGGTTTGCAGGATAACTGAAATGCATCACAGGTGATATAATTTGCTGCTCAGTGATTGCAGTATTCTAGCCTGCATCTCCCCAAGGTAATACTTAAAATCTGGCCTGTTGGTGGGTCCTGAGGACAGGAGTTGAGAACCACTGCTGTAAAGGCTTTTAAAAATGTATACAGTTTGTAGCTGCTGCACAGGTGTGCGCAATTGTAAAGCAAGTCGTATTTGGTATCTATGTACTCGGCATAAGATCATCTTTTATATTTCTCCTAACATTCTGGCAATATAGTGTGTTTTTGTGCATTAAAATTCAAAAAAAGTGTTTTTTTCCCCAAAAAATTGCGTTTAAAAAACTTTGTGAAAAAAAAAATTGCAACACCCACCATTTTAATATGTAGGGCCTCTGTTTGGGGGCTCAAAGTAACTTTTTAGCAAAAAAAAAATATATATTTTTTCATGTAAACAATAAGTATCAGAAAGGACTTGGTTCAAGTGGTTAGAAGAGTGGGTGATGTTGGGCATAAAATGCCAGAACAGTTCAAAACCCCACCAAATTACTCATTTTTGGAAAATAGACATCCCAAGCTATTTGCTGAGAGGCATGTTGAGTCCATGGAATATTTTATTTTTTTTGTCACAAGTTTTGGGAAAAGTGACAAAGTTGTCACTAAATAATATATTGCTCCAACATGCCATGGGTATATGTGAAACTACGCCCAAAAATACATTCTGCTGCTTCTCCTGAGTACAGGGACATTTTGGGAGCCTAACCACGTACAGGATCCCAAAAACCAATCACCGCCTTCAGGATTTCTAAGGGCGTAAAATGGTGATTTTATTTACTCACTACCTATTACAGTTTGCGGAGGTCCTGAAATGTCAAGATAGCACAAAGCCCCCCTAAATGACCCCATTTTAGAAAGTAGACAACCCAAGCTATTTCCTGAGAGGCATGTTGAGTCCATGGAATATATTCTATTTTGTCACACCTTTCTGGAAAATGTAAATTTTTTTTTTTTGTTACACAAAGTTGTCACTAAATGATATATTGCTCACACATGGCATGAGTACACCCCAAAATACATTCTGCTGCTTCTCCTGAGTACAGGTATACTCCATGTGTGAGACTTTTTGGGAGCCTAGCCGTGTACGGGACCCCAAAATCCAATCACCGCCTTCAGGCTTTATAAGGGTGTAAAACCTATCACAAATTTCCCTGAAATGTCTAGGTAGCACAAACCTCCCTAAATGACCCCATTTTGGAATGTAGACACCCCAAAGTATTTGCTAAGAGGCATGGTGAGTATTTTACAGCTCTCAAAACTTTGTGACAAAAAGCGAGATCTGCAAAATACTCAACATGCCTCTCAGCAAATAGCTTGGGGTGTCTACTTTCCAAAATGGGGTGATTTGTGGGTGGGTGGGGGGGTTGTGCTATCTGAGCATTTCATGCCCTCCGAAACTGTGATAGGTAGTGAAAAGTGAAATCAAAAATTTACGCTCTTAGAAATCCTGAAGGCGGTGATTGCTTTTTGGAGTGCTATACGCGGCTAGGCTCCCAAATGTCTCACACATAGGGTATCCCCGTACTCAGGAGAAGCAGCAGAATGTATTTTGGGGTGTAATTCCACATATACCCATGGCATGTGTGAGCAATATATAATTTCAGTGACAACTTTCTGTAATTTTTTTTTTTTTTGTCATTTTTCAATCACTTGTGACAAAAAAAAAAAAGATTTATTCAATGGGCTCAACATGCCTTTCAGCAAATTCCTTGGGGTGTCTACTTTCCAAAATGGGGTCATTTGGGGGGGGGGGGGTTACTGCCCTTCCATTATAGCACCTCAGGAAATGAGATAGGCAGTAATAAATTAAAAACTGTAAATTCCAGAAAATGTGCCCTAGTTTGTAGACACTATAACTTTTTCCCAAACCAATAAATATACGCTTGTTGACTTTTTTTTTTTTTTTTACATGAGACATGTGGCTGAATGCATTTCGGCAAAAATTTAGGACTAAAATTGAGTTTATTGTATTTTTTAATTACAAAAAAAGTTAAAAATATCATTTTTTTCAAAATTGTTATACTTTATTTTTATTTATTTTAGGTACTTATATAGCGCCATCAATTTACGCAGCGCTTGCTTTACATATACATTGTACATTCACATCAGTCCCTAGCCTCAAGGAGCTTACAATCTAAGGTCCCTATCTCACATTCATACATATACTAGGGCCAATTTAGACAGGATTCAATTAACCTACCAGCATGTCTTTGGCGTGTGGGAGGAAACCCGAGCACCCGGAGGAAACCCACGCAGGCACAGGGAGAACATGCAAACTCCAGGCAGTGTCATGATTGGGATTCGAACCAGCGACCCTTTTGCTGCTAGGCGAAAGTTCTAGCCACTACACCACTATGCCGCCCTTTTTTCATTTATATCGCAAAAATAAAAAAAGCAAAGGAGATCAAATACCACCAAAAGAAAGCTCTATTTGTGGGGAAAAAAAGATGCAAATTTTGTTTGGATACAGCATTGCATGACCGCGCAATTACTAGTTAAAGCAGCGCAGCGCTAAATTGTAAAAGTGCTCTGGTAATTAAGGCCCCTTTCGCACGGACGTGTCTGTGTGTGGGCCGCGTTTCAATCAGTGGGGACCGTGCAGAGACGGATCCGTCAGAGCCCTCGCTCTCCCCTATGGAAAATCGGATGACATCAGATCCATCTGTCCGCTGTCATCCGAACCGCTCCTCAGACAGATGGAAAAATAGGGTTTTCCTCCGTCACACTTTACGGAAGTGGAGCGGATCGGAGAGCAGCGGGTGTCAGCGGACATATCTCCGCTGACATCCATCGATCCATAGGGCTGCATGGAGGCTCATTTCAGGTCCGCCTGAAAAAACGGACAGGCTGACCTGAACAGAACGTCCGTGTGAAAGGAGCCTATAAGGGGCTAAATCCTTCCAGGGGCTGAAATGGTTAAATTTCAAGATTCGCTTCCGCAAAGAAATTTCCCCACTGTGGGGAGGAATAAAGGTTTATCTTATCTTATCTTATCTTAATTGAACCAGGGCTCTTTATTAGTCCTCATTTAAAGTTTCAATTTCTAGACATCATAGGAACAAAGAGCAGACTTTCTGTTCTTGCCATAAGCACTGATTCAAAGACAACCTACAGAGAATTCCAAATCAAGCAGGTAAACATTTTGTCCAGGGTGTATAATTTTTGCCTTGTTAATGCAAGTGAGTATTAAAGCTGCGGCATGGTGTTCTTCTCTATTGCAAGCTGACGTGAAACGTGTAAATGTGCAGTTTAATTCTACATGAACCTAAAATGTCCAGAATATAGTACATTTATAGACAACTTTATGCTGAGCATTTCATCTGACTTAAAAAAAGGAATACCAAAGCTTACTAGAGAAATATCATTAATTAGCCATTTGAAAAGGTATTAGACAAAAGTATTACTAAATGCATAATGTTACCTTAAATTTTTGGAAGTAAATCATGCTTGATAGGAAACAAAATGCAATAATCACGATTAGAAGACATTTGGATGTTAGTAGGAATTTCATTCTACCTACATGAGACAAAACAGAGATGAATTAGTTTGTGTATTTCTACATCAAAACAGTAAAAGACACAGAGAGCACTTACTGAGCTGTTGGTTTCAGCATTCCCTTGCGGTCACTGTGAAATGATTGTTGCGAAGCAAGCTTTTCAGTTCAGTTTACAACAGGCTGGATACAATGGTGTTTTTACTCATTCTTGGCATTTACATGTACATAAGTAATAGAGGGCGTGTACTACTTTGACCTAATTAAAGCCTAAAACTTAGCCAGGTAGTAAAGCAGTGGAATAGTTTTGCCTGATGTTTTGCTGTTAGGGTAAGCAGTAGATTAACACACCAATTTTAAAACATCCTTTTATTGTATTTTGTATTATTTTTAGTGCATGCATTCTCTCAATAATTAGTACTACTTTTGCAATAAACTTTCAGGAGGAATTGTGAATTTGTTTTGCAGGTGAAGGGTTAAGATGACAGGAGAATCGCAGAGTGTGTCACAGCTGACAGATATCTCCCAAACAGAACACCTCTGTCTATCTATGCAAACATCCCTTATCCTCAGTCCAGATAATGTGAAGTAATTTATGACCATTCATTTACCCTGTGTGTATGGGGGAGTTTACACCTCTGCTTGTACAGACTCCAAGCCTGGATAATACAGGGTTACATGAATGGACCGTTTGCATCACCCCCAGACCATTTCATACATCCAACTGACAGACATTCCTTAGAGCTGCTTCCTACCCCCCAGCTGAGGGACATCATTCCATGGTCACTTTTCTTCCCTTCCCTGCCCAACATCACTCCCTGGTCACCCCACAGACACTGCAAGAAACCCCCCTCCCCTGTCTGCCCCATCATGCCCTCCACACTCCTCTCCTGTACATACTGCCCCATCATACCCTCCGCACTCCTCTCCTGTACATACTGCCCCCATTATACCCTCCGCACTCCTCTCCTGTACATACTGCACCCATCATACCCTCCGCACTTTCCTCCTGTACATACTGCCCCATCATACCCTCCGCACTTCTCTCCTGTACATACTGCCCCCATTATACCCTCCGCACTCCTCTCCTGTACATACTACCCCCATTATACCCTCCGCACTCCTCTCCTGTACATACTGCACCCATCATAACCTGCGCACTCCTCTCCTGTACACACTGCACCCATCTTACCCTCTGCACTTCTCTCTTGTACATACTGCCCCATTATACCCCCCCGCACTTCTCTCCTGTACACACTGCCCCCATTATACCCTCCACACTCCTCTCCTGTACATACTGCCCCATCATACCCTCCGCACTTTCCTCCTGTACATACTGCCCACATTACAATGAATTTAATGTACTACAAAAGAAAAAAAAATTGCCATGCGTTGCTAGAGTGTTCGGGTTTGGCTTTAAGAAAAGGTGGCAACCCTACCTGCGGTGCATGCCAGGAGAATGCAGAGCGGCCTCCATGGGGGGGAGATGTGCCATCCAGTCTCTGTAGATGATCTTCGTGTCCCATGACATGCCAGGATGCATCCTGCACAGCGCCCTCCACGTGGGGTTGGGGGGCGGCTATGGTGCTGGCCAGTGAGTGACTGTAGTGACATGCATAACATGCCAGGATGCACAGCGGCCTGAGGGGGTGTGTGCGGTGCTGCCACCCGCGGCTCTCCACTTCCCCACTCCACATTGACCCAAGCTAGGCAGAGCAGCCTGGGGGGGGGGGGTGCTGCCAGCCTCTGTGATGCATGCAGAGCAGCCAGTGACGGATCAACAGCAGCAAGGCGCCCTTGGCGGCAGTGCGCCCTAGGCGGCCGCCTACTCTGCCTAGGGGTAGAGCCGGCCCTGACTGGCTGCATTTGGAAGAGTGCAAACTAGAAGACGAGAGAAGATATTGGGAAGAGAGTGAAAACATTCACAAGATATAGAAAATGCTAAGTGGGACATAGCAGTTGTTAACAGGTGAGGTAAGCAAGACAAATAGGAAAACGAGTTAAACTACAGGTGCTTCAAAATAAAAGTAAAAATAGATCTATAAAACAGCTCGCTACTAAAATAGATTTATGATCCGCGCCACTTGAGGAAATATGCAACAAAAAAATGTTTTACGGTAGCAGCCACTTAACTGAATCTAGACGAATCACATATGCATAAAAGTACAATTATATTCATAGGATATAAGCAGCACTATTATCTAAGTGATAATAGTCATACACTCAAAATCATGAAATGGAAAACACCCAGTGATAAGTGCCAATTCATAAATGTAAATAGTCCATAAAAGATGAAACTGAGTCTGTAAAAACGGTATCAATCTCAATACTCCTGGAATGTTTCATAGCTTGTTATCAACCATACACCTTGTGAACATGCAGGTGCCCGACCCCCCCACACGATGGACCCTTACCGCAGCTGATTGCCAGGCATTCTCATGCTCTAGCAAACTCGCCTGTAGTGCTGACCCAGCACTCAGCAGTCTGTCAGTTGTGGCTCCCATCCATTCATTCCGGTAGAGAAGTCATGTAAAGGGTGAAGGACAGAAGCCGGGACATAGTGTAAAACTGTTTCATGCTTTTATTCCTCAATACATGTTAAAAGCTGTCCCCCCTTGTACAAAACACCCTTACCAGAATCAGCAGTAAATAGAATGTTTCTGTGTGTGCAGACGCCGTCCCGAGGCTTGATACAGATCAGTTTAGGGAAGCCGCTATCAGCTGTTCTGTCTCCTCCGTCCAGCAGGGACACAGGGGAACCCGGTGTCTGTCTGCTAGCGTTGCCTTACAGTCCAATCATGACGCGTTTCGTCACTTCCAGACTTCCACTGGTGATTCCAGAATCACCAGTGGAAGTCCAGAAGTGACAAAGTTCTTCATCAATTTAGGCCAATATGTTTTCTGCTACATCTTTTTGGTAAAAAATGTAAAGCTGTACACAAATAAAATATATGTCCTTTTTCCTGCAAATAGAGCTTTTTTTTGGTGGTATGTGATCTCTACTGCGCTTTTTATTTTTTTGTGCTATAAACAAAAAGACTGACAATTAAAAAAAAAAAAAAACATGTTTTTTACTTTCTGCTATAAGACATATCCAATAAAAATATGGAAACAAAATTGAATTTCTTCATAAATTTCGGCCAATATGTATTCTGCTACATATTTTTGGTAAAAAAAAATCCCATTAAGTGTATATTGATTGGTTTGCTCAAAAGTAATAGCGTCTGCAAACTATGCTTTATATATTGAATTTTTATTTATTTACTAGTAATGGCAATGATCAGCAACTTATAACAAGGACTGTGATATTGTGGCGGACAATTGGAAACTAACTGACACTTTTTGGGGACCAGTGGCACTAATATACTGATCAGTGCTAAAATTATACACTGTTACTGTACTGACACTGGCTGGGAAGGGGTTAAATATCTAGGGTAATAAAAGGGTGCCTGCCAACCTTGCCAGCCTTGCGTTTTGGTGTACTATGCGTGCTGCTTTCACCAAGGGAAGTACAGGGAAAGAAAATCCATTACTTCCCGGCTGACAGAACAGAGCTCTGCCTTATTTACATAGGCAGAGCCCTGTCCTGTGGGTCTTCCTGACAATCAGCAGGTGCTGGTGGTCATCCATTGGCTGGCACCTACTCATCAGCATCTGCTGTGTATAATCACAGCACAGCTGGGTCGCCGGTGGTGCGCATGCCCTCTACGCAGAAGTCTCAGGTCACATACGTAGTACGTGATCTGGTGCAGGAGAGCTGACTTACCAACGTATATATAAGTTATACGGTCAGCAAGCGGTTAAACATTTGTGTAGCATCCTATAATACCTCATTACCAGGCCATTTTTAGTTTTCAGTGTTGTAATAGTTTGAGTGACAATTACTCGCTCATGCAACACTGTACCCAAATTAATTGAATATTATTTTTTGAGACAGATATAGCTTTCTTTTATTGATATTTAATAATAACTTATTGGTATTTTTCTTACCAAAGGCATGTAGTAGAGTAATGCCTCGTACACATGGTTCGACGTCACACGTACGACCGTGTCAAATCGTACGTTGGCTGTTGTATGTAGCATACTGACGTGCACCCGACGGTCGTACAAACAACTTGCGGCCGGCCGAACGTGATAACGCGAACGAGCTTATAAAGAGAAAGTGCCGGTATCGTAGCGTCACCCTTTGGGCTACTCCCTCTAATTTCGTGTTAGTTGAAGTCTGGTGTGTGTTGATTCGCGACTTTCAGATCGTTCTTCAGATCGTTCTTTGGCTCGTTTCTGGACGCTCGTTCGTCAACGATGTTGCCTTCTCGAGAGAGAAATCTCGCTGCTGTTGGCCTAGGAGTTCAGGCTTGGACCCCAAACCAACGTAGGAGAAGGAGAGAGAGGAGTTGCTGGACCAAGAATTGGTTGCTTAATCGTGATCAATTTGGTCATATGGCTTTGGTCAGGGAGCTCCAGGAGAATAATCCTGATGATTTCAGGAATTATCTCCGGATGACGGAACCCCTGCTTTAGCCACCTCTTGGCATTGGTGTCCCCCTATATTCAGAGGGAGGACACATGCATGTGCCTTGCTATCACCCCTGAGCAAAGGCTCATTGCTACCCTGCGCTACCTGGCGACAGGAAGAAGCCTGCAGGACCTCAAGTTCACCACAGGCATCTCCCCCCCAGGCTCTTGGAGTGATAATTCGCGAGACATGTTCAGCCATCATCCAGGTGCTGCAGAAGGACTATATTAAGGTATGTTTCATGTTAATACCCCATTTTATGTGTTTATGTTTGATAATATAGTATTTGCCCTTCCCTCCACACATCTCCTTTTTTTTTCCTCCACTTTTTTCGAATCTCGTACGTACTCCGGTTTCTTCTGTAAGTGTCGTATAACATTACAATGATTAATCCATAACCGTTTTTCCCGTTTATGATATAATAGTTTGTATTTGTGTATTTTACCCCATAATTGTACTTTGTATGGAATTATATCAGGAAGACGTCGTGGACCTACTACCGACTTGTACAGAGCGCTTAATAGTGAGGTTCTCGGACCCCCCCTCTACGGACACCACTTGAACTCCAGGACGTCCGAAGAAGG
>BLSH010476954.1:216441-233908 GCA_018402905.1 Glandirana rugosa
AAGGGTCTGGTATGGATTTTGGGGGGACCCCACGCCGTTTTTTCGGCGTGGGGTTCCCCTTAAAATCCGTACCAGACCAAAGGGCCTGGTATGCTCCTGGAGGGGGACCCCATGCCAGTTTTTTCTTTAAAAATATGGTGTGGAGTTCCCCTTCAAGATCCCCAGAGGACAAGTCGCATGCCAAAGTCGGATCAGTGAAGACACTGATACGACTTTGATCCGACTTCAATGCCTTTCAATGGGCTGAAGTAGGATCAAAGTCGGACAAAAGTAGTACAGGAACCTTTTTCAAAGTCGCTCCGACTTTGAAAAACACATGTCGGACCAGTTAAGACGGCTCTCATAGGGAATCATTGTTTTTGTGACGTAATGCAACTTGTGCTCTTCATGTCGGTCCGAGAATCGGACTAGTGTGAACCCAGCCTTAAGGGATGAGGTGGCAACCCTACCTACAAGTAGCATCTTTGGGGCGGCGTGGGAGTGGTGTATACACTGCTCCTCCACTGCCCCTGTCCATTGAAATGAATGGGCAGCGCACTGGCACTTTTAACCCCTTGTGGGGCGGGGGGGGGTTAAAAGCTCTCCGCTGCTGCCCGAATAGCGGTGCTTTACCGCTACCACTTGGGCGGCCCCATTGTGAAAGGGGTCTAAATTTTTGTAATTTTGCTCTGCACAACACGTTAGGCATTACACCGCAGGACAAATGTATTTATATGTATGCTTGAAACTGTATTGTTATGTAGTGTATTTATGCACTGTGTCGCAGTACAGGGGAGAATGTACCCCGACTAAGTATTTGTTCTTTATATATTTTATTGTGCAAAATTAAGTATACCTTTTTCAATCAAAAAATGAACTGTACATCATATGTACATTTTTCTACGACTGTGGCAAGCTACAGGCTTGAATAATAAATATGAATATCGAAAGTGCAGTGCTATAACTAATCCTGAGAAGTATAAACGTCCATATGATAAAAATCCAGCAGAGTAATAGTCTCCTCAGTGAGGTATGTGCAGGCACGTCAGTGTGTATCACGATAGTGCAGAGATCCCATCCATCACCTCATTGATCCGACCCATACGGATCACACAGCCTCATCAACCTCCAATCCTCCCAGGGAACCGTTTAAGTCATAGGTGTGCACAGCCTGTTACATTAGGGTGTGCACCCCAAAGCTCAAACACACATGCATGTGTGTGCAAGTTTATATATAGAGCAGTGGATGATGTCAGTAGGGCAGAGATTGGTGTCAGTGGTAGTTTTTTTTATATATTATTTTTGCAATTTAATTTTCTTTTAATATTTACAATTTTTTTGGAGCCCCATTGGGGGGCTTTGGTGAAATATCAGGGATCTAAACTGGGCAAATTTGCTCCACACTGGAGAATTAGGGTGTGCCCAGGCACACCTGGCACACCCTGTATGCATGCCTATGGTTTAAGCTATATGGCATGGAACACCACAAACCACTTAAGCCACAATCCACGATCATCCAGCAATGGGTCCTTCTCCCCCCTGTTTAGTTCTGGCTGGGATTCTTCTTCCAGGTGTCCACCTCACTTCATGAGAAGGAGCGTGTTGAACGGTTTACTTTACAGCATAGGACGTCCTTTGATTGGTTTTGTGGATCACAGAGTTGAACTAGACACAGCACTATCTAGCAGCTGGAGAGCGGATTCTTATCTGTAAGATGGCAAGGGTGCAGAGTTTTGTGTACTGTGTCAACAAGTCATACAGAGCAGCATAGCACCCAGAAGGCTTGGTGGGAAGGTAAATCATTAGTACAAAAAAAAAAAAAAGAGAGGAAATATGAGAAGATAGACCTATATTGAACTAGGTACAGCCCGAAAAAAAGAGAAAGCGCAGCAGGACTTTAAAAAAAAACAGCCAAAAAACATCAGTAGCTTATCAGGGATGTTTTCAGCTTTTACCAGCATTATATTACTGCATTTTTTTCGTAATTTTTTTTAGCGTTTTTAAAGGGCCAGCATTTTTATGTTTTTTTTTTTTTTTCAATTGATCTAAAACGTCCATAAACGTTGGGGATTGATGTTTTTGAGCGCTTTTGGGCGTTTTTGAGCGTTTGAACGTTTCTACAGCTGAAAAACATTCAAAAGAACCCTCTGGTGTTGTTTTTTTTTTTACAGTTCAAATACATTACTGCTAAAAACAGTTGATAATATGGAACAAAAAAAAAACAGTTGATAACAGCCTATGTGTGCATGAACACATAGGATAACCTGATGGAGGGTTTATTGACTGTAGAAAAAAACATCTTCAGCTGAAAACAGCTGCTGTAAAACAGTCAAAAAACACCCTGTGTGCATGAGGCCTAAAAATCAGGAATGCTGTTTCATAGTTTAAGGAGCAATGACCCCCCTCCCCTCCTTCGACAATAGGTTAAAGAGGAAGTAAACACAGATTGGGTTTACTTCCTCAATATAACCCTGTAAACTAGAAGCATAATAGGCTACTACGCATCGCATAGTAGCCAATTATGTGCCACTTACCTGGAAATGAAGCCTGCGGCATCCAGCAATGTACCCCCCTCCAGGCCGCGTCTATCTTCTGCCCCTCTTCCTTCCGGGGCTGTGACTCCGGCTCTGTGACTGGCCGGAGTCGCGTGACGTCACTCCCCGCGCGTAGCTGGCAGTCACGGCACAGGGTCAGTGGAGGAACGGCACGGAGGCCGTTTCTTCACTGCGCATGTGCTGACATGATGTCGGCACATGCAAAACACTGCATATCTCCTGAATCGTGCAGGTTTGGGAGATATGCAGTGCACCAACAGGTAAGCCTTATTCTAGGCTTACCTGTAGGTTAGCCACTTGCCGACCGCAGTCTGACGGCGACAAAGTGGCTCGATATTGCAAACCGCCCTCATGTGACGGCAGCTGTGATATCCCTCACTGTGAGCGTGCGCCGCCGGAGGCGCGCTTGCGCACTCACTGTGTTCAGGGGGGCCAGGGAGTGGGGGAGCGGGTAGGGTGGACTCGATCGGCGCTGGCTGCCTGCGATGGTCCCCCCCCGCAGTGAAAGAATGGAGGTCCGTGTAAGTAAACACGGATCTCCGTTCTCTTAGAGGGGGAAGGGCTGTGATCACAGGCTTCCTGTATATGGAAGCCGTGATCACTCCCTTCCTCCAGCCAGGCCTGTCCACATACAGTTAGAACACGCCCAGGAAATTCAGTTAACCCTTAGACCGCCCCATCCAGGTTAACCCCTTCGCTGCCAATGGCATTTACTCAGTAATCAGTGCATTTTTATAGCACTGATCACTGTATAATTGCCAATGGTCCCAAAAAAGTGTCAAAATGGTCCGACATGTCCGCTGCAATATTGCAGTACCACTAAAAATTGCAGATCACCGCCATTACTAGTAAAAAATAAAAAAATAAAAACCCCAGAAATGAATTCTCATCATCCGTAAACGCGGCAACTTTTGCGCTGATCAATAAACGCCGATTGCGATATGAGGAATAATATAAATCGGCCAAAACCGATGGAAAAAAAATGTTTTTTTATATATTTTTTTTTTTGGATTTGTATTTTAGCAAAAAGTAAGAAATTTGGGTTTTTTTTGCAAAATTGTCGCTCTTCTTTTGTTGAAATGACGCAGAGGCGATCAAATACCACCAAAAGAAAACTCTATTTGTGGGAAATAAGGACGCAAATTTAGTTTGGGTACAACGTTGCATGACCGTGCAATTGTCAGTTAAAGCGACGCAGTGCCGAATCGCAAAAAGTGCTCTGGTCCTAAAGTGGGAAATCCTTCCGGGGCTGAAGTGGTTAAAGTGGTTGTCACAGGTTGACAACCACTTTAATTGTATGGCTTGTGAGTGTGAACAGCTGTATTGTCATGCAAATTGAATGAGTTGAGTGAACTTTTGAAACAGTAAAATACCCCTTAATATTGTACATGTGTGTATTAACTGTAATCTTTATTTTTGTAGAAGTAACAGTTTTTGAAGAGTTTTCCAATGTGTTCAGTATGGTGAAGTATAATTTTTTTGTATACAAATGGGAATTTATCAAAATGTTTATTTTTGAGCTGCTCATTTTTAACCATGGTGAACAATATATATATATATATATATATATATATATACAGTATTTACATCCAAAACAGAAGGACACTACAACCTTCAAAGACAATTCACCAATGGAAGTATGGTTCCAAATTGTTTATTAGTCTGTCGTCATATGTAAATAGTTGTGGGTTTCACCCCCCCCATTACCTAATATTGGTGCAGTCATTTGACTCTATACTGCTTTTAGCAGTTGCTAGTTCCTATTTACAGTACAAGGTGCTAGACCTTCTTTGTTGTGCTCTGATCTGACATGTATGAGCTTTGGCATTTTAAAGAGCTCTATGTCCCAGATAATTAATATATGTCTTATATAGTTCTCATATTATTGTGAGGTAATAGTTTGATTACGATTTAATTTAATAATGGTTACTCTATTTTAACACTTATAGGATGCTAAGAAATTTAATGAATGCATGTCAGTGTTACTACATTGATTGTTAAGATTACTTGGGTATTATTAAGATTTAAATTAGACCTAGGTCACAGATCTTCAGCTTTGCTACAAACCTGTTGCCTCTATTTGCAAAGATCAGCAGGTATGCTGGTACATGTAGTTTTGTTACTTTAACGCATAAGGTTCTGTTACTTATTGTCCCACAAGACTTGCGTTTAGGACTAGTTTAACCTCCTGCTGTTAACCGAATTAGCATACCCAGTCAGTCTTGTTTTTTCAGACTTGGCTCATTGCCTTAGGCTTAGCATATTAATGTTCCTAGCAAGTTTGCCTTTGTGTCTCCAAGTATATTTCCAGCCTGTTTCCTGTTTGGTGTTACCGTGCAACGCTACCTGCTCTTATAGATTCACGTGTAACTGCATGGCTACTCACTTCTAGCTGTCTTGTGTGTCTTTGTGTATTTGTCCCGTGTCTCTTTGTTTCCATGCACACACCTGTAAGTTTGAATTTTAACTCCCTACTGTTTAGTGATCCCAGAACCTCAGCACTGCAAGGGATTTGTGTATTGGCCCTTAGTTCTAGGTAGCTGCCTGCTTGGGTAAGTAAGAGGGCTGCAATCGGATCTGTCTGCAGCGCAACCAATCTCCACCTTCAGGAGCCATGGAGAAGACAAGGCAGTTCCTTAGACTCTACCCTTCTAAGAGCCCTCACCATTGCTGCATGTGCGGACATGCTGTATTCTCCCCAGATAGTACCATTAGGTATCCTTACTGTCTTAGAATCCTTGTATATATCAACTGTATCTTGTGTACCTCACTTCCTGTGAACCCTAAACCCCAGTACAGCAAGTGGTTCTTATTAGCATCTCGTTTCCTGCCTGCATGTAAGACCAGAAGCCCAGTGCTGCACTATACTCCTGCCATTCTTGTAAATCCCTATGGGACTGAAGGCAGTATTGCTTCTAATAACAAATTACAGACCAGACCAAAATTGGATAAATAGGGCGCGGCTTTATTATTGGTTTAATAAATAATTTAACAATTGCTTAATAACTTATCATATCACTTAATATTTTATCTTATAATCAACCAACTTAAAGCACAGCCCAGCCACTATGGCTTGGGCCGAAATATTCATTTTTTTGACTTTCCAACCATTTACCCCAATCGACAAGAGGTGTCCAACAAATTCATCTTGTCACCAAAACCACAGCCCGCGGCTTTGTCAATGCAAGTTTGAAAATTTAAGTTCAGAATATCAAGTCCTATTTCTGATAAATGAATGACATCTTCCTGATAAAGTCCCAGAAAACCTCCCTCTAACTCCACATGTCTGTATGAAAAAGCCATCGGGTAAACTAACAATTTATTCATCTTTCTATTGATACGCTTTCGAATTTTCTCGAAAGGTCTCATATAGAAAGATTCCAGCCAGAGCAGCCTCTGAACAATTTCGGAAAATATAATTACTACTAGAGGGAATACCAAATGTATTTGTCTTATGGTATGTTGCATACTAAATATTAAATCCAATGTTCTAACTTGACCCATATCATTGCCTCCTAAAGGAATAATGATAACATCAGGTTGAGGCCAAACATTAAATAACCTTCCAAATTCAAAACTTAAATCATCCCAACACATTCCTCTCCAGCCACTCCAAAATATTTTGACAAATGCGGGATTGAAACCTAGATTAGTAGAATAATTTTTTGTAGATGCTCTCTTCCTTGCCCAATAGACAAATGAGTGGCCGAGAATCCACACTATATTAGTCTGATCTGTAATAAATCAGAAAATACTGTTAGGGCGTATATACAATTTGTATGCATCCGAACTCCATCTACCCAATTTTTTAATAGTTTCAGCCTACAGGCCAACCTTTTCTGCTTCGGTTGCTGCACCGATTCTGAATGAATGAGATGATAGATTACCATGCCTCAAATTCAACACACTCACACTTTTCTTGAACACATAGTTAAACTGATATCTTGTTAAAACTGACCAATGCTTGGTCTATTTTTTAAATATTGTATCATAAGTAATACAGTACAAAATTCATTTCTAGGGCAGCTGTTTAATTTAGTCCATTGTCCTTTACCAAATGTATCCGTCTTGCTTTTTGGAAGAAAAAAATTTAATTAACTTACACTAACCAAGATATTTTTTATTTGAATACCTCAATGCTCCTTTTTTGTTACCGATACTAGCTCTGATATGCGAAATGCTCCAAAAAATAGCAGTGCGTATACCGCCCTAAACATAGCTGATTCATATTCCGAGAAACAAACACTGTGTGTAATCTTACACAGCTTGACCAATGTATCTAACGAAATAGGAGATCTCTTATCTGAATTGAAGTTAGAGTTTTTGTAACCCTTTCATGCCTGTTGAATGGTAAAAAAACTTAAACAGTGTGGCAAAGAATTTACTTTAAGAAAAAATGACACACCAGCTAACGTCTTGTTTATATGAGCCCATGAATATTTCTTACTCATTAAAGTGTTCAAGAACAACAGTACTATTTTTACCGTTACTGTGTCATCACTTAAATTATTATCTCTTAAGAATGCCTTCCAAGCCATCCAGGATGAAACATACAGTCAGATCCATAAATATTGGTACATCGACACAATTCTAATCTTTTTGGCTCTATACACCACCACAATGGATTTGAAATTAAACTAATGTGCTTTAACTGCAGACTTTCAGCTTTAATTTGAGGGTATTTACATCCGAATCAGGTGAACGGTGTAGGAATTACAACAGTTTGTATATGTGCCTCCCACTTTTTAAGGGACCAAAAGTAATGGGACAATTAGCTGCTCAGCTGTTCCATGGCCAGGTGTGTGTTATTCCCTCATTATCCCATTTACAAGGAGTAGATAAAAAGTCCAGAGTTCATTTCAAGTGTGCTATTTGCATTTGGAATCTGTTGCTATCAACTCTCAATATGAGATCCAAAGAGCTGTCACTATCAGTGAAGCAAGCCATCATTAGGCTGAAAAAAAACAAAACAAACCCATCAGAGAGATAGCAAAAACATAAGTTGTGGCCAAATCAACTGTTTGGAACATCCTTAAAAAGAGAGAACGCACCGGTGAGCTCAGCAACACCAAAAGACCCGGAAGACCAGGGAAAACAGCTGTGGTGGATGACCGAAGAATTCTTTCTTTGGTGAAGAAAACACACTTCACAACAGTTGGCCAGATCAAAAACACTCTCCAGTAGGTAAGTGTATGTGTGTCAAAGTCAACAATCAAGAGAAGACTTCACCAGGGGTGTGGCTACCGAGCTCCGAGATGGCCGCTTTGTATCGGAGCTCCGCCAGCAAGCCGGGGCACACAGCAACCAGCGAGATCCCAACCGGCACACATCGCTCACCATCGCCACCAGTCGCGAGCACACTGAGATGGGCAGACAGAAGAAAGAACCGCCGCCCCAGCCTAAAAAGCTCACTGGATTCTTTCCCAAGCAGGCCAGAGACCTCCAGCAAAATGGTGCCGGCGCACGAGATACGAGGCGGAACGAACACAACGCGCCCTTCTTCTCAGAGGCACAGCTCCGACAACACGCTGCCACCATGAACCTGCCGGCCAGCTCACACTCCTCTGCTGCCTCTACACCCACCACCAGAGGCCCGGCCAAGTCCGGACAGAGGACAGCCTCCCCAGAGACATGAGGCAATAACCGGAGCATGGAGGTAAGTGTTGCTAGGCCTCAGACTCCTCAAGAGGCTGCACAAGACCCATTCCTTACACTCCCCACATCAGACCAGCCAGCCACAGACACTGTATTAAAAGACATGCTGATGTCTCTCAGGTCATCGTTACAGCGGGACCTAATTCACTCAGTCCAACAGTGCCAGGCTGAAGTGCAGGCCCTAGGAGGCAGAGTAGACCTAGTGGAGAGAAATATGAAAAATGTAATGCAATTCTGTATTCCTTCCACGCACTAGACAATTGATGTACCATATGAACATAATATGTTATGTTTCTCTTTTGTTATACTTGAAAAACCCAATAAAAATACATTGCAAAAAAAAAGAGAAGACTTCACCAAAGTGAATACAGAGGGTTCACCACAAGATGTAAACCATTGGTGAGCCTCAAAAACAGGAAGGCCAGATTACAGTTTGCCAAACAACATCTAAAAAAGCCTTCACAGTTCTTGCAGATTGCTGGTTGCCAATTTACAAAAACATTTTATCACCGGATGTGTGCCCCGAGCAAAATGTGCATCCATGTTTATATCTGCATGCATTAAGCCATTTGCATTGGCTCTCATTGTATGCAAAACAAACACCTAGTTTATAGACTGTAGATGAATAGTTAACAGTATAATTATTTGCGTAGTTGTTTACTGGTTGACGTGGAATAATATTTGACCTTTGTGGCACAAATAAGTTGAGCCATAACCCAACATCTTTAACTCCCCATTTCAAAGTAGGATACACACTTAATTTTTGTCTAAAGATCTCATCATATTGAAACCATGCAAACCCACTAAAACTGCGATGGGCTTCCATGATAATATCAATATGCTGGAAAAGACCAGTACTCTTTTCTGGAAATTTTTCACATGTCACGCTTGCATATATAACAAACGCTTGTAACCAATTAAATATGAATTTATTGATTGGTCTCCTTTTATCTTCTTCCGTTTTTTCCTCTTTTTTGTCTGTTTTATAAATTACGTCTTTAGCATACGGCAATAATGATAGTAAATCAATGTAATCTCCTTTCCATATTTTTTCTTTCACACTCTCTGACAGGTGGAAGCCTAAAGGAGAAATTACGCATGGCATTACTTCCTTAACACATACCCCCAGTATACCTTGTAGACTGGAACTCAGACTCAGACCTGTAATATCTGTGGAAAGACTTGATCCAGGATTAATAAAATTATCTGACTTAATCAACTGTGGTGATAAATGCTGATTTTCCACAACATCTATCTCTGATGACCAAACTACCACAGTAGAATTTTCGTTTCTCACCTCCTTTTGCACCACGCTATGCTGAACTGACATCTCAGCTATAACCTTTGACAAAGAAGAGGATAAATTTGTTAATAATTGTAATGTATGCGACTCACCCTGTTTAACAGGATTTGACCCAGCTGCATTTTCGACTTGCTGCAGGCTGACAACCACTGAAATGCTTTGTGTAGCTGTTCTGTTATCTTCCTCCTCAATCTCCTTGCTGTTGTTCACTGCTCTCTCAGCTTCTTGATTTTCTGACCCAGGGCCGATCCTGGGCGGGTGCCTGGGGTGCACGGCACCCAGGCGCCACAGACGTGGGGGCGCCGAAGAGCCAGAGTGCTCCCATCCCTCCTCCTCTCCTTGTGTGTGTGATCGCCCCCCAGTGTATTCTATGCCCCCACTTGAGGCCAGGAGGGTGCAGATGTGGCAGCATGCAGCGGCTGGGATCTTTCTCTCCCTGTCTCCTGTGTCCTCTCCCCCACATGCTGCTGCTGCAGCCCAGCCCTCATAGCAAAGGACACACAGCTCAGGAGAGAACAGAGCGGAGAGAGGATCCGCCCACCGCCCCGCCCACCTAGGCACTGCTAAGAGCTGTGCCAGGTTCCAGAGTCCTGCTGCCACCCACCCAGCCTCCACTCAGGGCTGAAGATTGTGGCAATTCTCGAGGTGCCCTGCCACTAGGCCTGTGTTGTAACCAGGACCTGAGAGGAGGCAGAAGATCAGGCCACCAGCTGACTGCCAGGAGGAGAGGTAAGTGAGCTGACACAGACTTAGCAAAGTCCTTAGTGGGATGACTGGGGTTAAAATTTGTGAAGAGGGGGTATTTGTGAAGTATAGAATGTGTGTGGGGGGGGGTTTGTGAAGTGTGAGGGGGGTTATTTGTATAGAATGTGTGGGGGGGTATTTGTGAAGTGTTGGGGGTTATTTGTATAGAATGCAGGGGGGTTTGTGAAGAGTTGGGGGTTAATAGTGCGTCCGCTGAGACCAGTGTTGGAGTTAATAATGCGTCTGCTGAGACCAGTGTTGGGGGTTAATAATGCGTCCCCTGAGACCAGTGTTGGGGGTTAATAATGCGTCTGCTGAGACCAGTGTTGGGGGTTAATAATGCGTCCGCTGAGACCATTGTTGGGGGTTAATAATGCATCCCCTGAGACCAGTGTTGGGGGTTAATAATGCAACCCCTGAGACCAGTGTTGGGGGTTAATAATGCGTCCGCTGAGACCAGTGTTGGGGGTTAATAATGCGTCCCCTGAGACCAGTGTTGGGGGTTAATAATGCATCCGCTGAGACCAGTGTTGGGGGTTAATAATGCGTCCGCTGAGACCAGTGTTGGAGTTAATAATGCGTCCCCTGAGATCAGTGTTGGGGGTTAATAATGCGTCCGCTGAGACCAGTGTTGGGGGTTAATAATGCGTCCGCTGAGACCAGTGTTGGGGGTTAATAATGCGTCCCCTGAGACCAGTGTTGGGGGTTAATAATGCATCCGCTGAGACCAGTGTTGGGGGTTAATAATGCGTCCGCTGGGACCAGTGTTGGGAGTTAATAATGCGTCCGTTTACACCAGTGTTTGGGGTTAATAATGCGTCCGCTTACGCCAGTGCTGGGGGTTAATAATGCGTTCGTTTACACCAGTGTTGGGGGTTAATAATGCGCCCACTTACACCAGTGTTGGGGTTAATAATGCGTCCGTTTACACCAGTGCTGGGGGTTAGTAATACGTCCGTTTACACCAGTGTTGGGGGTTAATAATGTGTCCGCTTTACATCAGAGTTGGGGGTTAATAATGCGTCCACTTACACCAGTGTTGGGGGTTAATAATGCGTCCGCTTACACCAGTGCTGGGGGTTAATAATGCGTCTGCTGAGACCAGTGTTGGGGGTTAATAATGCGTCCGCTTACACCAGTGTTGGGGGTTAATAATGTGTCCACTTACACCAGTGTTGAGGGTTAATAATGCGTCCGCTTACACCAGTGTTGGTGGTTAATAATGTGTCCATTTACACCAGTGTTGGGGTTAATAATGAGTCCGCTTACACCAGTGTTGGAGTTAATAATGCGTCCGCTGAGACCAGTGTTGGGGGTTAATAATGCGTCCGCTGAGACCAGTGTTGGAGTTAATAATGCGTCCGCTGAGACCAGTGTTGGGGGTTAATAATGCGTCCGCTGAGACCAGTGTTGGGGGTTAATAATGCATCCACTGAGACCAGTGTTTGGGGTTAATAATGCGTCCCCTGAGACCAGTGTTGGGGGTTAATAATGCGTCCGCTGAGACCAGTGTTGGGGGTTAATAATGTGTCCGCTGGGACCAGTGTTGGGAGTTAATAATGCGTCCGTTTACACCAGTGTTGGGGTTAATAATGCGTCCGCTTACACCAGTGCTGGGGGTTAATAATGCGTTCGTTTACACCAGTGTTGGGGGTTAATAATGCGCCCACTTACACCAGTGTTGGGGTTAATAATGCGTCCATTTACACCAGTGCTGGGGGTTAATAATACGTCCGTTTACACCAGTGTTGGGGGTTAATAATGTGTCCGCTTTACACCAGTGTTGGGGGTTAATAATGCGTCCACTTACACCAGTGTTGGGGGTTAATAATGCGTCCGCTTACACCAGTGCTGGGGGTTAATAATGCGTCTGCTGAGACCAGCGTTGGGGGTTAATAATGCGTCCGCTTACACCAGTGTTGGGGGTTAATAATGTGTCCACTTACACCAGTGTTGAGGGTTAATAATGCGTCCGCTTACACCAGTGTTGGTGGTTAATAATGTGTCCGTTTACACCAGTGTTAGGGTTAATAATGCGTCCGCTTACACCAGTGTTGGAGTTAATAATGCGTCCGCTGAGACCAGTGTTGGGGGTTAATAGTGCGTCCTCTGAGACCAGTGTTGGGGGTTAATAGTGCGCCCCCTGAGACCAGTGTTGGGGGTTAATAGTGCGTCTGCTGACACCAGTGTTGGGGGTTAATAATGCGTCCGCTGAGACCAGTGTTGGGGGTTAATAATGCATCCGCTTACACCAGTGTTGGGGGTTAATAGTGTGTCCGCTGACACCAGTGTTGGGGGTTAATAGTACGTCCGCTGACACCAGTGTTTGGGGTTAATAATGAGTCAGCTTACATTAGTGCTGGGGAATAATAATTAACCCCCTGACACCAGTGTTAGGGGGTATTAATGCGTCCACTGCGACCAGTGCTGTGGGTTAATAATGCGTCCGCTGACACCAGTGTTGGGGGTTAATAGTGCGTCCGCCGAGACCAGTATTGGGGGTTAATAATGCATCCGCTGCGACCAGTGCTGGGGGTTAATAACGCGTCCGCTGACACCCGTGTTGGGGGTTAATAGTGCATCCGCTGAGACCAGTGTTGGCGGTTAATAGGGGTCTGAAATGCCTGGCAACGCTGTAACAAAGTCCCGCCTCCTAGACAGGCTCCTGTGAGATAGACAGAACACTGATCCAATGCAGTGAAATTGAATCAGTGTGATGTGTATCATAGGAGCCGCGACCCAGTCTAGGAGGCGGGACTTTGTAAGTGGCCACCCTGGAGATTCAAATCCAAGCTATGTGACAGCAGGAGATCGTCACCACTCTGTGTTATCCAGTGGCACTGGTAATCTGCAATTGTTGGGCACTGGTAGGCTGCAATTTTGTGGGCACTGATAAGCTGCACTTGATGGGCACTGATGATCTGTCTTTGGTGGGCATTGGTAGGCTGCAATTGTTGGGCACTGTTAAACTGCAATTGGTGGGCACTGGTTGGCTGCATTTGATGGGCACTGATGAGCTGCATTTGGTGAGCACTGGTAGGCTGCATTTGGTGGGCACTGGTAGGCTGCAATTGGTGGGCACTGGTAGGCTGCAATTCATGGGCACTGGTAGGCTGCAATTGTTGGGCACTGGTAGGCTGCAATTGGTGGACACTGGTAGGCTGCATTTGGTGGGCACTGATAAGTTGCATTTGGTGGGCACTGGTAGGCTGCAATTGGTGGGCACTGGTAGGCCGCATTTGATGGACACTGCAATGGTAGGCTGCATTTGGTGGGCACTGATGAGCTGCATTTGATGGACACTGGTAGGCAGCACTTCGTGGGCATTGGTAGGCACTGGCAGGTTGCAATTGGTGGGCACTGATGAGCTGCATTTGATGGGCACTGATAAGCTTAATTTGGTGGGCACTGGTAGGCTGCACTTGATGGTCACTGGTAGGCTGCATTTGATGGGCACTTATAAGCTGCATTTGGTGGGCACTGGTAATCTGCATTTGATGGGCACTGATAAGGCTGCATTTGGTGGGCACTTTCAGGCTGCTATTGGTGGGCACTGGTAGGCTTTATTCGATGCGCATTGCATTCGTAAACTGCATTTGGTGGGTACTGATAAGCTGCATTTGATGGACACTGGTAGGCTGCATTTGGTGGGCACTGATAAGGCTGCATTTGGTGGGCACTGATAGGGCTGCATTTGGTGGGCACTGGTAGACTGGAATTGGTGGGCACTGGTAGGCTGCATTTGATGGGCACTGATAAGCTGCATTTGATGGGTATTTATAAGCTGCATTTGGTGGGCACTGGTAGGCTGCAATTGATGGGCACTGGTAGGCTGCATTTGATGGGCGCTGAAAAGCTGCATTTGGTGGGCACTTGTAGGCTGCAATTGGTGGGCACTAGTAGGCTGTACTTGGTGGGCACTGGTAGGCTGCATTTGGTGGGCACTTGTAGGCTGCAATTGGTGGGCACTAGTAGGCTGTACTTGGTGGGCACTGGTAGGCTGCATTTGGTGGGCACTGATAGGCTGCATTTGGTGGGCACTGGTAGGCTGCATTTGATGGGCACTGATAAGTCTGCATTTGGTGGGCACTGGTAGGCTACAATTGATGGGCACTGATGAGGCTGCATTTGATGGGCACTTGTGGGCTGCATTTGGTGCATTGATCTCTTGTATCGTGTCTGCAGTCTCTGATCATCTCTTGTATCATGTCTGCAGTCTCTGACCATCTCTTGTAGTATGTCTGCAGTCTCTGACCGTCTCTTGTAGTATGTCTGCAGTCTCTGATCATCTCTTGTAGTATTTCTGCAGTCTCTGACCATCTCTTGTATCATGTCTGCAGTCTCTGATCATCTCTTGTATCATGTCTGCAGTCTCTGACTGTCTCTTGTAGTATGTCTGTAGTCTCTGACCATCTCTTGTAGTATTTCTGCAGTCTCTGACCATCTTTTGTATCATGTCTGCAGTCTCTGACCATCTCTTGTATCATGTCTGCAGTCTCTGACCGTCTCTTGTAGTATGTCTGCAGTCTCTGACCATCTCTTGTATCACATCTGCAGTCTCTGACCATGTCTTGTATCATGACTGCAGTCTCTGACCGTCTCTTGTACTGTGCCCATCAGAGACAACCCCAGGTCTCATTAATGTATTCTTTTACTGTATTTTGTTTATTTTTAAGAGATCGTGGGATGATCCCAGGACAATGAAGACTCCTTAGGGGAGCATCTCTGTGTTTGAGTCATTGCCAAAGAAATATTTGTAAAGGGGAGGAGTTAGTAAGATAACCACGCCCATGTGGGGGCGCCAGAAATATTTCTGCACCCAGGCGCCTGTGACCCTAGGATCGGCCCTGTTCTGACCTTTCTGTTGCTATGCTGCTTAATAAACTGTTCCTTACTCCCCTACTTGTGTCTTTATTTCCTTGTCGGCTCCTACCTTTTCCTCTTTCTATACCCACCTGTTTCCCTTCTCTGTGCAACCTTTACTTACTCTCCTCTCACTCCTCCTTGATACAGCTCTAAGAGCAGGCGGGCTGTAGCTGCAACACTGTACTCGCCTACTTTTCTCTTCTCTACCTCTGCCAACCCCACCTCCTGTGATAGATTTTTCCATCTGGCTCCTTTCGGTCAATTCCGTCAGTTCTCCTTCCTCTGAAGCCATGTATTGTCCGAGCTGCCGCTGTCCCGCACTTCCGCTAGCTGTGTCTTCTCCCGCGGCTCCCGACAGCTGGGCTTCCTGCTCCAGTCCCCCTGAAGGTAGGGAAAGACACCGTCTCAGCCAGTCTTCATCTTTTGCTCCGGCTCTCTCTAACAGCTGCCAGAGCAATGTCTTCATGTTGCCTGAGGTACTCCTGCTTCTTCTGCACTCCTGCAGGGAGAATTTCTTCCTGAATCCTCTCACGGTGACTGGTTACTTTTACCTCAGTGCCCACTTATTTATAGGGGCCCCTGCCTTCCGGAACATTCCACCTAGACACCTGACTTGTTTCCACCAATCCCTATGTGATCCCTTATCCCTCTGGCAGGCTGACCAGTGAAAAGCCCCCAATGAATTTTACAGCTCCCGCCCTTAATTTGAGAGGGAACTATAGCCCGCCACTGCCTCAGTTCCCATGAAGAAAGGGGGGGGGGCGCAGGAACTGGCTTATAAACCCCCTTTCATGTACATTCTGCGCTCTCCAAGTCTCTTGTTTCTGTGCTTACATGTTCCTGGCCAACTGTAAGTGACAGGCCCCCTTCCTTTAATTCAGAATAGTGTAGATAGTTTAGTTTGGATGACAGTTGAATAACACATTATATTAAATGAGAATGATTTCTCCTTGTATTAAGACTTCTTAGGACTTCTTACCTCTAGAACATAGATTTTCTTTAGCAGAAAAAAAAAACTCAATGGCTTTATGGGCATTTTTGTTAATGATCTAACAATCTGAGTGACGCCATGTTCAAAAATATCCTTCCTCATTCCTGCTCATTAAGACATCAGCCACAAACAGCATTGATGGAGAAGAGTGCTTTCAAAAGCTTTTTGATGTCTGAAGAACTTTGATACTTGTCATGTCAGCTGTCTGAAAAAGTCAAAGCTCAGTTTGCTATGATCGCAAAAAGATCTGCACACCTACCGGAAGTTTCTTTACATGTGGACTGCGATGGTCCTGAAGAAGAGGATATTATGTATGAATATTGCATGAGTTCTTAGGTGTTGCAGTGGAGTCTTATGGAGGACTAGTTGTCAAAGTTACATTGGAGGAATCAACTAAAGACTTGGCATTAATTAATGACACGTGTTGTACGTATATACCTGACTATAGTATCAATATAACTGACCACTTCAACAAGGTAAAAGAAGCTGTGGCAGTCTTAAGGAGGAGGCCTAAGTCCATGCTTGATGGTATTTCTGATAGCATCAAGGGCTGGTTTAACAACCTTTTTGGTAATTTAGTTAAATGGCTTTCTGATATTCTGTACTCTATTGGAACTGTTTTCCTCTAGCTCATGGGTTTCCTCCTGGCAATATGTTTTTATTATTGTCTCAAAATATGTATTCCTAAGCTCAGTGGCGGCTGGTGCTCAAAAATTTGGGGGGGCGCAAACAAACTATTAAACTGTTAGTAATGAAGAACTGTAAATAGCCATTTATCAAGTGATTATGTATCATTGCTGCTAGATAAAATATAGAAAATGATACTGTTTAAGTCAACTGTTAAAGAATGCAGTAAATGTACCATAAATCAGTGTTTTTTTTTAAACCTGTAAACAAACTTTATTGTACAACAAACAACAAGAAAACTCTGAATTTTAATACAATGCACGCCACATTCACATTTGCACCAGGAGTATTACTTGAAATCAAATTTTGCTCTCCTTTGTTTCTGGCTTGCAAATTTTTCAATGACCTTCTGGTTGAAGTCAGTCATCTCAGTCACCACTCTCTTTTCCATTGACAGCATGGCCAATGCATTCAGCCTCTCCTGGGTCATGGTATATCTCAGGAAAGTCTTAAACCTTTTCAAGGTTGAGAAGCACCTCTCAGGTTCTGCTGTGGTCATAGGTGTGGTGATGAGGATCTTCAGCAGGGTGACATTCTCCCCAAAGACCTTCGCAAGATTGTTCTCCACACATAGCTGGAATAGGTCCACAGCACCACAACACTTTCTGAACTCCTCTGTGCGGTAGATGAGACTAAGCTCTGTCTTCAACTTATTTTTATTGAGCAGTGGATAGGCCTTCAAAGTCT
>BLSH010476954.1:245773-261424 GCA_018402905.1 Glandirana rugosa
AAAGGGAGACTTGCATGATGGAAGGCTTGTGTTTCAAAAACGGAGATTCGATGTCAAAGGGGTTGGAAGGGGGGCTCTGGTGTGATAGGGGACCTTCTGATGTGAAAGAAGTATTCTGATGGAAAGGGCTTCTGATGTAAAAGGGCGAACTTCAGATGCAATAGGCTGGACTGATTTTTTCATCCCACAAATCTATATATGATATACAGAGCCCGGTGTATAATGTGCAGCCTGGTATATGATGTACAGAGCCCAGTGTATAATGTGCAGCCTGGTATATGATGTACAGAGCTCTGTGTATAATGTAGAGCCTGGTATATGATGTACAGAGCTCTGTGTATAATGTAGAGCCTGGTACATAATATACAGAGCCCGGTGTATAATGTGCAGCCTGGTATATGATGTACAGAGCTCTGTATATAATGTAGAGCCTGGTATATGATGTACAGAGCTCTGTGTATAATGTGCAGCCTGGTATATGATGTACAGAGCTCTGTGTATAATGTGCAGTCTGGTATATGATGTACAGAGCTCTGTGTATAATGTGCAGCCTGATATATGATGTACAGAGCCCGGTGTATAATGTGCAGCCTGGTATATGATGTACAGAGCTCTGTGTATAATGTGCAGCCTAATATATGATGTACAGAGCCCGGTGTATAATGTGCAGCCTGGGATATGATGTACAGAGCTCTGTGTATAATGTAGAGCCTGATATATCATGTACAGAGCTCTGTGTATAATGTGCAGCCTGGTATATGATGTACAGAGGCCGGTGTATAATGTACAGCCTGGTATATAATGTGCAGAGCCCAGTGTATAATGTGCAGCTTGGTATATGATGTACAGAGCTCTGTGTATAATGTAGAGCCTGGTACATGATGTACAGAGCTCTGTGTATAATGTACAGCCTGGTATATGATGTACAGAGCTCTGTGTATAATGTGCAGCCTGGAATATGTTGTACAGAGCCCGGTGTATAATTTACAGTCTGGTATATAATGTGCAGAGCCCGGTTTTTAATGTAGTCTGGTATATAATGTACTGTGTATAATGTAGAGCCTGGTATATGATGTAGTACATCATATACCATCATATATATATATCATTGTCGAACACAACCGGCCCAGGGGTTCATTACAACTAGTGTGTGGATTACTTGAAGTAGCAGTGATTTCCATAACTCCAATGTAGCAAGGGACAATTTTGTTTTTGTTTTTTTGTGGCAAGTATATTGGTACATTATTTTATTACTACAATAGGAGGGACTGAAGGGGAAGAGGGAATAGCCATTTTTAGGTATAAATAAAATATATTTTTAATATAAAGTACATTGGTATTGAAGCAGATGATCTAACATCTTGTATTTCCTTTGCTGTGGGAGAACACCAGTTTCACACCAGTTTTCCACCCAGTCATTTGCAAAATTGCTTTCCTGGCTCAGCCCCATGTCAGCACGACCTCGGGTCAACCCCGCCCCTTGACCCCGTATAGGACATCCCTAAACTAGCTCTATAAAAAGGCAGGCAGTACCTGGTGATGGTGTTCTTATTCTGTCCTTGCTCCGGACGTCCCTGAGTTCCTGCCATTCTGTCCCTGTGGTGGAAGGTCCCTTGTTGGTGGTAAAGCCGCTGGATAGGGACTCTCTTGGTGCCAGAGAGGAGCGCAGGCATAATTGCCGTCAGTTGCGCAAAGTTCCAACCATCCTGGGCTGAGGTATTTGGTGGGCTCATAAATCCCTGTCATGTGTCTCCCTCTGGGCTTCTCTTCTGGGCTTCTCTGATCTTTTCTGTATCAGCTCCTTGGGGTTACTGTCAGTGGCTGTTGGAACGCAGGAGTCTCCTCCATTTCCCTCTCCTCCTCGGCTCTGCTTCCCCTTCCTGCGTTCTACTGACAGGAAGGGGGCGGGGTGCATGTGCATGATTTCACCACACCTCTCCCGATTTGGCTGGGCAGCTCGGCTCTGATTGGTTGCTGAATGGCTGCGTCTGATTGGCCGGTTCGGGGGGGGGGGGCGGGGATTTTAAATTCCCAGGCTGCAGTCAGCTTCGGTGTGGCTGTCAGCTGCAGTGAACGTTTGTGTCTTCCCCACTTGGTGAGCAGAGGAATGGGGGGAGGTAAGCATCTGCTTTTTATCTCACATGCCTAATGATTGCTTTGATGTTCTTACAGTGTTACTGACAGTCTCCATAAGAAATTGCTGCTTAGGAGTTGTCTCTTTCTTGCACCTTCCTGGTGAGTGTCAGGCTGGGTATTGCTCTATGGGGGGTTTTTACAGACAAGTGACAGGGGAAAGTAAGCCCTGCCTTCCTGTTCATTTCTCCCTAGCCCAGGACGAGTTCAGCAGGTCAGGAGGCACTGAAGTCTGTGGAAAGGTAAGGGACTTCTGAGGATTTCTGTCATATGCTTTGATTGTATGCACTATTGACAGGTCGGTGTTATTCCCTTATTACAGGGGGAGGAGTTCCTCGCTCAGGAATCGGAAGAGGACAATTTCTTCCTCTAGCGATCATCGCTCTCCATCTCCCAAGCCTCCGCACTCAAAGGCCAAGTCTAAACGTCACCATGTCCAGATCAGCCCTTCATCGGGCTCCCCGGGGCCGTCTAATAGGCAGGCCAGCAACCAGGCGCCTCCGGTGGAGGGAGTGTCCGAATCATGTTGGGCCTGTGGGTCGAAAGCATTGCCCGCTAAACGCCTCTGTGATCCTTGTTTCAGGGAAGCAAGTCAGACAAGCCATTCACCTGCTGAAGATATAAGAGGGTACATTAAGAGAGCTGTGGAGGAAGAAATGAGAGCCTTACTGCCAGTTCCTGTCAGGCCTACAAGATACAGGTCTAGGGATGAGGACTCCCCAGAACCAGGTGTGGTCGGTTCGGATGTGGAATCCGTAGGGGGTCACAGTGCTTTGGAGTCATACTCGTTTGATTTTTCCCTGGTACCATCTTTTATAGTCGCTGTAAAACAGGCTATTGAATGGGAGGAAGAGTCTGCAGTTCCTCAAGAACCAAAAAGGCACTATCCGAATTTAAAAAAGGAGCTCCCAAAATTCCCTTTTATTAGGGAAATTAAGGACCTCATGGAGGAAGAGTGGTCAAAGCCCGACCGGAAGCCACCTTTACAAAACAGGGTACACAAATTATATCCGTTCAAGAAGTCAGAGGTGGATCCTTGGGATACACCCCCCAGGGTGGATGCATCCCTGCAGCGTCTTGCCAGGCATATCACTTTGCCCCTGGAAGAGACTGTTTCCTTTAAGGACGCTATGGAACGGAAAGCGGACTCTCAGTTGAAGAAGGTATTTACCACAGCAGGGGCCGCTTGCAGACCGGCGGTGGCCCTGACCTCAGTTGCTAGAGCAATAAAGGTCTGGTCTGCGAATATAGAGCTGTCTCTGGATACTTGATTGGAGGAGGAGGTTCTCTCAGCAAGTGTGCAGGGCCTGAAGTTGTCAGCGGAATTCCTGGCAGAAGCAGCTGTCGATTTGGTGAGGTTTACTGCCCGCATCATGGGACACTCGGTCACGGCTAGACGGGCTCTTTGGCTGAAGCACTGGTCTGCAGACTCCGCGTCTAAGCAGGCTTTACGTTCTATCCCCTTTTCAGGAGGCACCCTTTTCGGTAAAACACTGGAGGAGGCTATCCGTCGGGTGACAGGAGGGAAATCGGGTCTCCTGCCCCAGGATCGGAGGCGTAACCAGCAGTCCTTTCGATCCAATAGAAGACTCCGGGATCAATTTAGGGAAGCAAGATCCTATCGGCCTGGCAGGGATTATTCACGCTTCGCATGGCGCCCTATGGCACCTACTCTGATCGATCCAAGGCAAAGGCCCCGCAGGCTTCGAAAGCTGCAGCCAAGTCCTTCTGAAAGTCGGCCCGCCAAGGGGCTGCCTGTGGGGGCAAGGCTGATGGCCTTTGGCGATGTCTGGGCGGAAAGGATTTCAGACTCCTGGGTCTTGGGAGTGATTCGAAATGGCCTCCATCTTCGGTTTCTAGCTACGAAAATTCCCTCCTTAGCGGAGAAGCGTTTATCCCTCGAGTCATACATAAAGGAATTAGTCGATCTTCAAGCCGTAGTTCCGGTCCCAATGGGGGAGCATGGTCGGGGGGTGTACTCCCCGGTCTTTCTCGTTCAGAAGTCATCAGGCGGATGGCGTCCGGTTTTGGATCTAAAAAAGTGAAACTCCTTTCTAACGCCTCAGTCATTCCGGATGGAGTCCCTAAAAACCATCGCAGCTGTGATCCGCCGAGGCGACTGGATGATATCAGTAGACCTGGAAAATGCTTATTTCCATATCCCAATCGCCAGTGCTCATCAGCGCTTTCTGCAGTTGGTGTATGCAGGCAAGCATTTTCAGTTCCAATGCCTTCCATTTGGGCTCAGCTCCGCTCCCAGAGCATTTTCAAAAGTCCTGGTGACGGTGATCGCCTATCTTCGTCAGCAAGGAATTCGGGTCTTCCATTACTTGGACGACGTACTGGTTCTGGCGCAGTCCGAAGCTTTGTTGATACAGCACCGGGATCATGTTCTGAACACATTGGTGCAGTTCGATTGGATGATAAATTCGAAGAAAAGTCATCTCACTCCATCCCGGACACTGGTGTATTTGGGCATGTCCCTCGACACGCTCCAGTAGAAGATATTCCTGCCGGAAGAAAAAAATAGAACACATTTCAGCAGAAGCATCGAAGATGGTGGCCTCTCCTGTTATCACAGTCCACAGGGCTATGAGTTTCCTGGGGTCTCTGACGGCCTGTATTCCGGCAGTGCCCTGGGCCCAGTGGCATACAAGAAGGTTCCAATTCTGTCTTCTCAGCCAGTGGCGCCACGGCTCACTGCATCAAAGGATACATATCCCTCAATCTATCTGAAACGATCTTCGTTGGTGGTCGGTGAAAGACAATTTAGCCCGAGGCAGGTCCATCAACCCGGGGGGTTGGATAATGATTACATCGGATGCCAGCCTCCAGGGTTGGGGGGCTCATTGCCAAGGGTTGAAGACCCAGGGAAGATGGCCGCCACAGGTTCGCTCTTTTTCCAATCTGTTGGAGTTGGGAGCAGCCAGGGAGGCACTGAGGTCGTTTCTACCTGTAATCCAGGGCAAGAGAGTGAAATTCCTAATGGACAACAGGACGGCAGTGTCCTATGTATCAAGACAGGGAGGAACGCAGAGTTTATCACTCCTTCAGGTGGCCGCAGAAATTTTCGACTTTGCAGAGAGACATCTCATGGACTTGACAGCATCATATCTTCCGGGTATTCAGAATACGACAGCAGACCTCCTGAGTCGCAAGTTTTCCGACAATGCAGAATGGATGTTGAATCCGAAATATCTGGAGGAAGTCTTTCATCAATGGGGGTACCCGAGGTGGATCTCATGGCAACTCCAGCCAACTGCCAGGCACCACGATTTTTTTCCCGGTACTACTTCCCACAAGTGCTGGGTCAGGACGCGCTCTCCCAGAGGTGGAATTTCGGCCAGGTATACGTATTCCCGCCTACGGCCCTGATCTTTAGGTGTCTGCTGAAGATCATGGAGGAAGAAGTTCGAGCCATAGTGATTGCTCCATTCTGGCCAAGGAGGCCATGGTTTTCCCTCCTCTGGCACCTGGCGGACTGTCCCCCAGTCAGATTGCCTCAGACCAGGGACCTGCTTCTGCGTAACGGCCAGTATCACCCCAATCCGGCCCGTCTGGTCTTCACTGCTTGGCGGTTGAACGGGAAAGACTTAGTGGCCTAAATTTGTCAGACGGGATTATAGCAACCTTGATGGCAGCAAGGAAGGTATCTACTAACAATGCATATCATCGTGTGTGGAAAAAGTTTGAAAAATTTGCTTCCCAGCAGGGGTTTGCATTTAGATCTCCTTCCGTAGCGGATATCTTAGGCTTTCTTCAATCAGGTCTGGACTTAGGCCTGAGCTACAACACCTTAAGGGTTCAAATCTCGGCAATCACAGCCCTGATGGACATGCCTTGGGCAAAAAATCCGCTAGTGATAAGGTTTCTGAAGGCAGCGATGAAGTTACGTCCACCGGTTCATCCAATATTCCCAAAATGGGATCTCCCCTTGGTCCTTAGAGGTCTGTTAGACGCCTCTTTTTTCCCAGATACGACAAGTTCACTTTATAATCTCACCTTGAAGATTGTGTTCCTGACAGCAATAGTCTCGACCAGGCGAGTTTCTGAAATTGCGGCCTTTTCCTGCAGAGAACCGTACTGCACTTTCCTACCAGATGGTGTCATGTTGCGCCCTTCTCCGAGTTTCCTGCCAAAAGTCTCCTCAGAGTTTCACTTCAACTGGCACACGGTGCTCCCGGTGTTCTCCCCATCCGGTCTGGAGGACTTGGAGTTACAGAAGTTAGACTTGAAGTCCATTCTACAGACATACCTTTTGAGGACAGAGGCATTTAGAAAATCCGATGCCCTATTCATATATCCGAATGGTCCCAGGAAAGGGATGCCTGCATCCCCGAGAGTTATTTCATCCTGGGTAGTTAAGACAATTCAGGCGACATATTCCCTCCAGGCTCTCCCCCCTCCACAAGAAATCTGTGCTCACTCAACCAGAGTGCAATCCTCCTGGGCTGCTTGGTGCAAGGTTCCGGTGGATGTGGTTTGTAGAGCGGTGAGCTGGAGTTCTCCCAACACCTTTATCAAGCATTACAAGCTGGATGTCGCCTCCCGTTCTAGTAGTGTCGTTGGAACTTCTATACTGTCTTCTGCCTTGTCCAGATGTTAATAAATTTACCTTGAGTAGCACCTGGTGTTTGTGGAATACTTTTTGGGTTATCTGCCCTCCCTTGGTGTGTGCTAGTTAAGTCCCGAGGTCGTGCTGACATGGGGCTGAGCCAGGAAAACTGAAAATTGTTATCAAATACTTACTGTAATTTTCCTTTCCTGGCTCTGCCCCATGGCAGCACACACCCTCTCTGGACCGTCGCAAGCTAGTAACAGAACACCATCACCAGGTACTGCCTGCCTTTTTATAGAGCTAGTTTAGGGATGTCCTATACGGGGTCAAGGGGCGGGGTTGACCCGAGGTCGTGCTGCCATGGGGCAGAGCCAGGAAAGGAAAATTACGGTAAGTATTTGATAACAATTTTCCGTTATCTCGCCTTTGAAGACCTGTTCAACCAACAAGCCTTGGAATTGACAAGATTATGTGAATGACCACCCGCATATCAAAGAAAATCATTAGAGACTCAAATGGACTTCAAAGAGTTTAGTTAGCTAGGTGCCCCTCGCTTTCAGAATGTATACATTGTATTACAAGGCCCTAACCAAGGCAGAGCAATTTTTGTAGTTCTATCTATTGACGTAGCAGACGTCCAATTTTTTGTTTCACGATATTGATCACTTACCTGCAGTATAGTAATGGTTAAATTCTTGAATACAGATGTTCTGTCTAATCTAATCTAATCTATAATTTTCAGTTATTAATTCTACAGAGAAGTCTTACAAACTTTGTGTATTTAATGAGTGTAACACTCCCCATTAGTGGGTGTTTCAATTAGATTTTTTTTTTTTTTTTAAATCATATTTTATTTGAGTTTTACCATTTCAAACAACAAAGTATAATATTTCAATAAAGGAAAAGTGTTACATAGATCAAGAAGCAGCCATTTGCAAATCTAAGTTCAGAAGCCTGGGTGGCCAGGCTGCCCTAAAGGTAGAAGGAAGAGGGAGAAATGTCCTTGAGGGGAAGCCTCGCGTGTCTTTGGCAGTTCCATGCTACGCGGGTTGTTGAGGACAACAGGTAAGGGGGGGGAGGAAGGCAGACTGGGTAAATAGCTGATGACTGTCTTCTGGATGCAATGTCCGGGAGGCCTAGATCGGCTATCGTTAGGATTTCCAGGGTGTGCTCGTGAATAAAGTCCACTCCAAAAGCCTGTCGGCTGAGTCTTATATATTGGCATAGCAACCCAATCTGTGGATGGCAACTTACAGTGGAGGAGAGGAAGGATGGAAAGGAGGAGAATAGGATAGGAGCCCCCTCCTAGGGAATTTGAGTGAAATAGCTCAGGGGTCCGGATGCAAGGAATGTTGGAGGAAGGAGGGCCATTTGCTTTCTAGGCGAGCGAGTGGGAGATTGTCCAGACTTTCCTTTCGGTAAAGGTTTACAAGTTCCTGCTGAACATCCAGTATTGTAGGTGGGGAGGTAGAGATCCAGTGGCGGAGTATGGCGCGCCTTGCTACCATAAAGCATGTAGTATGCCATACTTTATGCCGATGAGAGGAATTTTGCTTTTTGTGGTAACGTGTGGATGGGGGTTCTTCTTCCAGGAAGCCAAAAAGTAAAGGGTAAATGTTCTTTGAGGGAAGACAGCCCGTAATTCGTCTGGTGAAGCTTTCGACTTGGTACCAGAAGTTTGCCACAGCCGGGCAAGACCAAAATCTGTGGAGTAGAGACGGTCTGGGGTCTTTGCACCAGGGGCAGCAGGCTGGGGTCTGGGTGTTTCCTCTTGGGAGAAAAGGCACATAGGCTCTATGCATAATCTTGAATTGCTGCTCCCTCCAGAATTCATTAATGATCATGGCGTGTGTCGTGTTGTAGCCCTTCAGAATTTTGTGGATCGCAGAGGAGGATTCCAGATCCTTGTTCCAAACCTTGATGGAGGTGGTGGTTAGCGGATTACAGATTATTTTATGAAGGGGTTTATAGACCGCCGAGATCTTGGTTTGTTGTAAAGTAATCAGGGTGTCCAGAAAGGTGCTGTGAAATCAAAGTAGTTTGTCTGGAAGAAGGTCCATGGCGTAGCGTGCGGTTTGGTGAATTAGAAAGAAGTGGCTCGTGGGGAGTTGAAACTTATTGAGTATTTCTGACGGTTGAAGGGGTGATCCCGTGTTATCGTCGAATAGTTGGTAGAAGGTGAGGAGGCCGCGGGAGGCCCAAAGGGCGAGTCCAGCTCCCTCCTTGGATTGGCTAAAGTTCGGGTTTCTGTGTATGGGGAGGTGTTTGGAAATCCATGGTGATAAGTTCAGGATCCGCCTGGTTTCCCTCCAGGCTACCAAGGTGTCTCGAAAAAGTAGGTTGAGTTTGAGATCTTGGGGAAGAGATCGGATAGTGCTGTGTAGCAGTGCTACCAGGCTATACGGGCCTGCTATTTGGGACTCCAGTTGAAAGTTTGAGTATTTTGACGTTTGAGTGATCCAGTCTAGACAAATGCGAAGTAGGCAAGCAAGATTGTAGGTCCGAACATTGAGTAGATTTGTCCCCCCTTCGCTCCTGGGCAGATATAGATTTTGCAACGAGATGCAAGGTTTTCGACCTTGCCAGAGGAAAATGGAAATAGCTCTCTGTAGCCTCTTTATATCAGAGTGTTTTAAAAGTAGAGGAAGTGTTTGTAAAGGGTATAGCAGCTTAGGAAAGCTGACCATTTTGAATAGATGACATCTGCCGAAGAGCGAGAGAGGGAGGTTCCGCCATGTCTCCAATTCTGCAATAACTTTGGAAATCACTGGAGAGAAGTTTAAATGGTATAGCCCGCATGGTACCTTGTGATTTTGATGCCTAGATATGTAATAGATTGTTTCGCTATTGAGAAGGGTGCCATAGGTCCCCACTGTGGGGGTCTGTTGTGGTATAGGGGGAGTATTTTGCTTTTTCCGAAATTAATTTGTAGCTCAGAGCAGGCTCTGAAATGAGTAAATATGTCCTGTATAAGGAGCATATCAGTCTGAGGGGCGGAGGTGAATATTAAAATGTGGTCCGCAAATAGTGCTATTCGCAAGTCTTGGTGTCCTATTGTTATGCCATGAAGCCTAGGGTGTGAGAGAATATATCGAGATAGAGGTTCTAGGGCCAGGTTAAAAAGTAAAGGAGATAGGGGGCATCCCTGTCTTGTGCCCTTGTGTAGTTTTATGCTGGAGGATGTGTGCCCTGCTGCCACTACATCGGCTGTAGGGTCTTCGTACATCGTAGAGATTAGGTGGAGGAATGAGCCGGCGAAGCCGAATTTGCAGAGGACTTTCGACAGCCATTGAAAGCTAACGTTGTCGAAAGCTTTCTCTGCATCTAAAGAGATTATAGCGTTGTCGGTGTCAGGATGAGCTGTGGCATATTCTAAAGCAGCCATGACTTTCCTAATATTCGAAGAAGCCGAGCGGCCTTGGGTGAACCCTGTTTGGGCCGGGTGTATTAGTGTGGGCATTATTGGCGCTAGGCGGGAGGCTATAATTTTGCATAGGACCTTCGAGTCCAAATTAAGCAGGGAAATGGGGCGGTAGGACTCGGGTTCAGTCGGATCTTTCCCTTTTTTTGCGATTAATTTTATATGGGCCTGGTATCCAGTGGGGAGATATTTTCCCCCATTCATTATTGTCTGGTAGACCTGAAGTAGGCTTGGGGTGACTATACTTTCAACTAACTGAAAGAATTCCGGGGTGTAGCCATCGGGGCCTGGGGATTTCCCCTTAGACATTTTCTTTATAGTGCTTGAGATCTCCTGTCCCGAAATTGGGGCGTTTAGTTGGTCTAGGAGGATGGAGTCTACCTAGGGGAGAGAAATGTTGTCTAAAAATGCCTGTGCCATGTCAGGGTCTAGGTCGTCCTTGCTGTAAAGTGAAGTGTAAAATTGCTCGAGTATGGTGTTGATCTCCTTGGCGTCGGATATACGGGTACCCTGTGCATTTTTTAGTTGTGTTATGTGGGTTGGGACATATGGTGGTTTGCACAGTCTGGCAAGCAGTTTGCCCAGCTTGTTGTCGTATTTGTGGTAGTGAAGGTCCTGGTGCATTTTGTATATGCTCTCCTGTGCTCCTGCCCACAGGTCAAAGGACCTTTTAGCTTCCCGCCAATCTTCTCTATTGTGGGGGGTGTTTAAGGCCATCAAAGCCCTTGGGGTATCTCGAAGTCTCTCGCTTGTCTCTCGGTATTTTGCTAGGACTTTCTTTTTATACGCCGCTGTAAAGGCTATAATTTTACCTCTCAGAACTGCTTTACCGGTTTCCCAGTAGAGTATTGGGTTGTCTAAGTGTGCCTTGTTGGTTTGTTTGAATTCCGCCCAGGCTTGGGTTAATGTGCTCTTGAGTTCCTGGTTGGAAGCTAGGAAGGAGGGGAATCTCCCACCTCTTTCAGCCTTGGTTTGCGCGCTCTCACGTAGGCATAGGGACACTGGCTCATGGTCCGAGATGGCTATCTCGTGGATATGGGGGTCTTAGGTTGAAGGGAGCAGGGATGGGTTTGTAAACAAGTAGTCGATTCTGGACAAAGTGTGGTGTGGAGGGGAGTAAAAGGTGAAGTCCCTTCCCTCTGGGTGTGCTAGTCTCCACGCATCTATAAGTTGTAGCCCCTCTGTAAAAGCGGATAGTGGAGAAGTTTGGTAGGGGAGTGTGGGGGGGGACCATTACGGCCAAGTGATTTGTCCTCGCCCCGGTGCATAACCACGTTGAAGTCCCCTTCCACCATCAGTGGAAGATGGACATAGTTGGCGGTGTGTCTCGTTAGTGCCTGAAAAAAGGATTTGTCTGGGGGGTTGGACGCGTAGACATTCGTAATCACCAGGTCTTTGAGTGCCTTTCTAAGATGGACAGTTAACATCCGACCCGAGTCATCCTGATCTACCTGGATTACCTCCCAAGGGCAGTGTTTATGTATGAGGATTAATACCCCCGCTTTGCCTTTGATTGAAGCGGAGCCATATACTTGGCCTACCCACAATTTTTTCATACGGAGGTAGTCTTTTGATTCCAGATGGGTCTCCTGCAGTAGTGCTACATCTGCTTTAAGGCGTTTAAGGTGCCGCAAGATCGCCATATGTTTATGGGGTGACCGTAACCCTTTGACGTTCCACGATATTATTTGCATGGTGCTTGATGTTTAGCGGATAGTTTAGAGGTAAAGGGGGAATGACGGTCCGAGCAGTCTGAGGACAATGGCAGTATTTTAAACCGAAGGGGGGGCTCCCAGATGTTTAGGATGGGAAGGGCCGAGTTAGAGGAGGAAGGTGGGGGGGAGGTGAGATTATCAATTAGGTTCAGGGGAAGAAGAGAGAAGGAAAGAAAGAATAGGGGTAGGTGTGGGAGGTATGGATGTGTCTCCGCTGCTTTAGCAGTTGTGTAGTGATAAAACGGAAATACAAAAGCGGTAGGTAAAAGCACCTTATTCTCGATCTCCCGCGGGGGAAAGAGACTAAGGTGGTTAGGATTCGCAAATGTGTAGAGATGTCTGAGGCTACGGTAATTTAATTAGCTGGTGTGTAGAGTGATAATAGTAACAACCTGCAAGGGTACCAAAGGGCTATACCACTTACAGTTCTGAAGTCTTGCACTTCTCTTTTTTTCACACGCATTTCACTGACAGCGTTACCAGAGAGGTGGGTTCTCATCCAATTGGCATCGGTCGCGGCAGTTGTGAGGAACAGTGCCGTATCTGTAGTGTAGCTGTAGAAGCGGTGCGACTCCATAGGTAATCTAACTCTCCCATTCTCCGGTGAGGCTGTAAAATGGAAGGGGGGTAAACAGTAACAAGGCTGGAGAACAAAGAGAAACTTATATAAAACAAAACAGGATGCCCTGGCATTTAACTGTGCGCCCCAAGTCAGGGGTCAAGATAAGGTTTTGCAGCTGAAAACTTGAACGGCCTCCAATAGCTGGGCTATCATAGCCTCCTTTTACAGGTAAGGATAGGGGGCCCAGTCAGTCAAGTCCTCCTGCGGTCACTATTTTGGTTTTGAGCTATTGGAAAATTTGCCTCTCTTTGGGGGATCTTTACGTGGACTCCTCTGATCCCTGGGGGCCACTGGTGGGGGGCTTGCCTCCATCGGTATGGGGTCCTGCATAATGTGGAAGTGGGTCTGAACAAAGTGCAGAGCTTCCTCAGGGTGAGAAAAGGCCTTGGATTCCCCCAATTGATCGGTGAGCCTGAGAACTGCCGGGAAGGCGAGGGTAAATTTAACTCCCTTGTGATAGAGAGCTGAGCAAATTGTCTGAAAAGCCTGCGGGACACCTCCTGCGAATAGTCTGCAAATATCATCAATTTGTGGCCATCTATCTGTAGAGTGTGGGAGTTGCGGAACGATTTTAGAATCATCGCCCTGTCAGCATAATTAAGGTAGCGGGCTATGACCGGGCAAGGTGTGCGGCGGTCGTTTGAAGGGGCCCCCATACGGTGTGTTCTTTCCACTGCACATACAGACGAGATTCCCAGTGCTTCAGGGATACGGTTAGCACATAGGTCTATTAATGATTCAGTGCTGTAAGTTTCAGGGAGGCCTATAAAGCGTACATTGTTCCTCCTAGAGCGACATTCTAAATCATCTAGTTTCTCTAGGATCTATTGCTGGGTCTGGTGTGAGTGGCGGGCTTCTGTGAATGAGCTTTGCAGTTCTGATTCTATGTCAGAGATGCAGTGTTCTGCCTCAGAAATCCTGTTCTCTTGCTTTCTCATCTCCCTGCGTAGCTGGTCTATGCCAGCTGAGACTGCCCTGTCTACTGCCACAGTAATGGTGGGGGAGAGGAGGGCTGCGACTGCCTAGCCTATTTTGTGGTAATCCTCTTCAGGGAGGGAAGGAGAGCCGCCGGGTGGCATGGCTGTGTGACTCACGCTGTGTTGGGCTGTGCCGTCGGCCATCTTGGGACCCTGTGCCTCCATGGAGAGAGTCTCTGCGAGGGAGCCAGGGGCCGTCACGGTGCCGCTGTGGACCAGGAATCGATCCATCTGGGTTCCCAATGCTGTAGGGGCGGTTTGTAGTCGGGAAATGCTGCTGCCCGAGCCGCTTGACTGCCGCTTTGGTATGTCCCCCTCCGGAGCCGCTGTATCTCCGTCCTCCTACATGTGGCTCTGGAACCGGAAGTGTCAATTAGATTTTAATTGTATGTAGTATTATTTGTGTCAACCTATATAGAACTATTTTTGTATGAATACGTGTCTAGTTAATAAATATCCTATTTTTAGTCGGTGTTCATATTGATTGATCCTGTATCTTAAAGCTGTTGTATCCTCTAAAAAGTGATTTTTACCTACAGGTAAGCCTATAATATGGCTTACCTGTAGGTAAAATGAATATCTCCAAAACCTGTACGGTTTAGGAGATATTCCACTTGCAGCCACTGACGTCACGGCACATGCGCAGTGATGTCCTGGCGAAAGCCCAGTGCATAGCGCCGGACCTTTCCGGAAAGATGGGCTCTCGCGTACATGTGCGGGAGTGACATCTCGTGGCTCTAACCACTCACAGCGCTGGAGCCGCGAACCCAGAAGGATCCACCGAGAGAACATGGCAGCTTCCTCTTCTGGGATTGGGCGGCCCTGTGGAGCTTCGTTCTGAGGTTTTTTTCAGGGGGATACAAGCGCTTTAAAGATATTCTCGTTTAAAAATTACTCAAACATAAATACCAAGCTGGAAAAAGTTTCCTCCTAAGCAGGACAGGGGGCTAGCAGTCCGGCTTCATCGTGCACTCACAGGGATGGTGCCGCTGCTTCCGTGGTATTGTAGAGATTATGGAGAAATATTCCAGCCCCTCAATGGGTTCGATCAATCCTCATGCAAACAAATAAAGATACATTCCATGGTGTGATACCGTATGATGATGCAATATAGGTTTTAAGCTTACTCACACATAAGAAGTCAGATTATGTGCCAGGAAGTCCGCCGCTCGTGCGCTCCACATGAACCTAACCGGAAGTTGTGCAATGGCGTGCTGGCTCTGGCTTACGCGTTTCGTCAGACGTCATCGGAGGCGATTATCTGACTTCTTATATGTGAGTAAGCTTCAAACCTATATTGCATCATCATACTGTATCACACCATGGAATTTCTCTTTATTTGTTTGAATGAGGATTGATCAAACCCATTGAGGGGCTGGAATATTTCTCCACAATACCACGGCAGCAGCAGCACCACCATCCCTGTGAGTGCACGGTAAAGCCGGACTGCTAGCCCCCTGGAGGACAGTACTGTGATTCCTATTGCATCACTATGGTGAAAATAGCATAAGGAATTGAGAAGGTTTTTGTATCACGGATTCGTTTTCATCACGGATTTTGTTTTTATCACGGACTCGTTTTATATTAAGGACTGGTTCCTTCACGGATTATTCTATAATTCTTTGATTATATATGTATTTCTGAATATATTGATTTATTTAAGGCACAATTTGCACTTTATAATATAATTAGTGTTGAGCGAACCCGGACTATAACGTTCGGGTCCGTACCGAACTTTCGGGTGTCCGGGACCCGGACCCGAACACGGACATTTCAAAAAACGTTCGGGTTCAGTCTGGGGTTCTGCTATTTTACTCCACGTGTTGAGAAGCTGCAGGGCAGCCAATCAACAAGCGTTTCACTGGTTTGCCCTTAGGAGTTGTGCACCTCATTTTATCGTCTTGGGGTCTGACTTGGGCTTGCAAAAAACTTTACAGGCACAAGCCCAGGCCCAGGGCCTGTGGGCTTTCAAGCCATGCCTGGGCTTGCAATATCAGGCCCAAGCGAGTTGTGATTAATATAATATTTCACGTTTAACACGGAATTTATTTAGTTATATAAGTCTTTATGTATATATTAGTTTCTTAATATCTTATTAGGCACTTCCTTGGTCAGGAATTATATTTTGCTCAGGCACTATTTTTGTTTTAGGCACTACTTTTGCTTAGGCACTATGTTTTTGGAAGAGTTAAGGAATACGATAAAAGTGGTATCACTACGTTATC
>BLSH010476954.1:289197-302348 GCA_018402905.1 Glandirana rugosa
GGAGGCGAGACACACTTCCCCCTTCCCGACACTAGTGTCGGAAGGACATACACTTCCAACACTGGTGGAAGTGGTCACAACCTTCACATACAGGAAGGCTGTGATCACAGCCCTTCCCCCTTCACACAGAGCGGAGGTCCGTGTTTACTTACATGGACCTCCATTCCTCCGCTCGGGGGGGCCATGGCGGGTAGCCGGCGGCAATCGAAGCCACCGCACGCTCACTAAACTCGTTCCCGCAGCCGCCGTCGTATGACGGCGTTTTGTGGGAACGAGCCACTTTGTCGCCGTCAATTGCCGACCAGCGGTCGGCAAGCGGTTAAATATACTGTATGGCATACCTAGATTGGATTTAGGATTAGGGTAGCCATACCTAGGCAGATGTCTCCTAAAGAAGGACAGGCAAGGGACCAGTAAAACCAGTCATGTTTTGCTGCTAACCAGGACTCTGCTAGTGAGAGTTCCCCTTATGTAATGTCTGAGTGATTATTGGGTTTTTACGGCTATCCAGGGCTTTAATAGAGAGGTTTTCCTCTCGCTAACTGCCCCTGGGAGAACAATTTCACCAAAATCTGCAACAGCACAGACAGAAATGCTTTTGTATGAGTAGGGTCAGGCTAGAACCCCTATCAGCTTTTAATTTCTGTATGTGTTGCTGTTGCCATTTTCCCTTAATTACTGTCTGGTGTAACCATAAGTGTGGGGAAATCTCTCTAACGGAGCCCTGGATAGCAGTACAAACCCAATAGAAGTTCTGATTCATCCCCATACTAGCGAATATAGTTCTGGAACAAATAAAGGTAGCTCTGTGTTATTTAACACATCAATAAATGTAGTTTGTACATGCAAGCAGTGTGAGTACCTGAATTTGACCTGGTATCAACCTTCTTTCAGTCCCTGTACTACATAGGTGGAGAAAGTAGAGTGACAGAGAGGTAAGCTCATAATTGCTGATGCTTCTCTTTTTACTGTGCAGTAACAGGCTGTGGCGGGTTCAGGACAACTTAAGCTCTGAGGAAGTGCGTTGACTGAATGACACTGAGAACATCTAGCAGGTAAAAAATAATTGCAAGGTAAATCTCTGGATTGAAGGTGAAGGGTTTGATTACTCATCCTAGCAGCTCTCTAGTGCCTGCCCCTGTTGCTGGGACACTGGAGAATGTTTTAGAGCTAGTGGGTGGAGGTTAGGAGGGGCTGCTATGAATATTTATGGGTCCTCAGCCAATCCCCAGGAGTGAGCCTAATGCTGAGAAAAATCACATAAATAGACATTAGCCATGCCAGCCGGGGATTCGGGTGGAAGATGGAGAAGCAGTGCTGAGGAAAGGCTGTCGGTGGTCCTTGGGGAACCTCTTACTTAGGGGGGGGGGGTTGCCCCGGGCTGGAGCTCGGTGTAGCTGGCCTGGAAGGATCCCACCACAGGAGGCAGTTGGAGGGATTTATCCCAGAAGAGGCATTGGGATAGAACAAGCAGAGGCAGTGAGTAATATCAGCACGGTGCAGTGACAAGACAAGGGGAAGAGATTGTCAGCTGTAACAGTGCTCTCCAAAGACAGCTGTGTGCTTAAGATTCCATCCTTGCCCTGGGGAATCTCCATGGAAGTGTGCCAGCCAGCAGGACTGGGGGAAGCCGGCAGCCAGGTGGGCTGGTATCTTCTGCAGCAGCAGAACTGGGCTCATGCTCTACAGGAAAGCAGAAGGAAAGGCTGTTAACTGCATAATTTGCCACTTTACCCACATTGGGACAGATGCTCCCAGCCTGTAATGGGCATTTGCTGAATTAACACTAAAGACTGTTAGTTCCACCAGAGTGATCAGCAGATGCTGTGTAAGAGAACCAAGTGTGCGCGGGAGGAAGGAAGAAGTCGATTTTCAGTGTACATAGTGAGGGCGTTGTCCCCTTTGTTAATAGTTGTGGTCTTTTTTTTATGGGGCATCCCATAATTTCCTACCCGATCCAAGTTATCAACCCCTAATAAAATATCAAAAACAAGCAAAGGACTGTTTTCTGAGTTGGAATGCATGAAGAAAATGCTGTATGCCTGGCCATGTAGCAGTGAGGAATCTTAACTCTTGCAGCTCCTACGTGTGGTGTGCTACATATCTTTCACTGTACTGTTCATTTTTATCTTATTATTTCCGAGCGGAACTCTGCTTGAACACCTACCTTCTGTCTTACAGCATGTCTTAGAAGTCAAGATCAGCTGGAGCATACATTTTTATAAACAAGATCACTTCCAATGGTCAGAAGTGCTCAGTATTGCCTTGTCAATAACCATAAAGTCCAGCTGGGGATATGTTCTGGGGTCCCTAACAAGGGTAGTTTTTTGTAACAAAAGAAAGACAGGGCCCACTAGACTACGGTAAGTGTAATATGTAGGCAACAGCCGTGTTTATTATAATCCAGCCAAATGGGTACTCACAAAACATATAAGAAAAAACAGGCAAGTAGAAAAGAATCCTTCTCAGGCAAGCAAGGTCACTATCCATGAATCGGTATCAACGCTGGTGGGATGTGAAACTTTCAATAGATGAGAGAGACCATCCGGCCGAATGGCAGTCTCTCACTAGAACCAGCTTGGAACACAGTGTGAGCCGCAACCGAAAATCCAGGAAGTGACATCAGTGGCCGGGGTGGTAATCAATGAGGTATACTTCAGCGTCAATGGATGCACAGATCAGCTGCAGTGTTGAACTTGCTAATATGGCAAATACAGTAGAGATATAAAGAAAAATACACTGCTCTAACCTTACATGAAAGAGATGAAAGTGTAAATATAAATATATAACACTTTGGTGACAAAGTCCATAAAACACAGTCCCAAGTGAAGGGGGATAAAGTGTTCAGTGCCTGAATCTTATGCATTGAAAGTGCCGCAGACGTGCTCAGACTGGGTGCCCCACATGGATGTGCACTCCCCCCTTGTAGTTGACCCACTATCTCTAGTGCGGTCAGATGCGTTTGTGGGGTGACCCCTGTTGGTCTCTGTAAGCTCCCGGCTCTTTGGATTAGGGTTCCCTCATCAGTGTGGTATATATAATAAAATAAAGAACCTCATTGCGCAGTACCCTAAACATGGGTGTTTATTCCTTAAAATCATTAAAAAGTTATTCACATTGTAAGGTGCATGATCATCCTGGCACCTGGCGTGTGAGACAAATGATTTGTTAAGGGAAATCGGCACGGTGCGATTCCCTGTGTACGAACGTGGGCGGATGTGTGTCGTCGTGACGCGAACAAGCCTCGGCGTGTTTCAGCCAATCAAACGGGTCGTCATTAGGAAGCTCTCAGCTGCCGGGGGCCAATCAGGTGACGTGTTTCAATGTCTCCATATTTTCCAGAGGTCTGAGGAAAATGTGGAGACATTGAAACGCGTCACCTGATTGGCAGCTGACATCACTTCCTGGACTTAGGGTTGCGGCTCACGCTGCATTCCAAGCTGGTTCTAGTGAGAGTTTGCCATATGGCTGGATGGTCTCTCTCATCTGTTGGAGTTTTCACATCCCACCAGTGATGATACCGAATTTTGGATAGTGATCTTGCTTGCCAGAGAGGGATTCTTTTCTACATGCCTGTTTTTACATATGTTTTGTGAGTACCCATTTGGCTGGTTTATAATAAACACGGCTGTTGCCTACATATTAGACTAAGGCTAAGTTCACACTGACATTAAAAGCAGGCGTTTGAGAGGCATTAAAAATGCCCCTCATACACCTATGTACAAGACACAACAGACAACGCACTAAGTGTTAGCGTTGCATCGCTTCAAAATTAAAGCCTCATGTCGAGTTAGGAGGTATTTGAAGCCTTTCAACGCCTCCCATTCAAGTCTATTGAACACCTCGCAAATGCTCTAGCAGGTAGTTGCGGGGCAATTGCGGGGCGTTAAGATCAGTTCATTTACTGCAATGGAATAGGTGTTTGTAGAAGAGTTGTAACGCTCGTCAAACGATTCAAAACCGCACATAGGGCATTTAGAGAGCATTGTTTATGCTTGTAAAACGCCCCATACTGAAGCTCATTGATACCTGTCTGATGCCCATAATAACGCCATACAAACGCTATAGGAGCGTTTGTTGAGCTTGAGACAAGTGTGAACAAGCCCTTAGTCTGGTGCGCACTATTTTTCTTTTGTTGTCTTTTAGAGTTGCTTCACTCACAGGGGAGCTGCCGCAAGTGTACCTCTTATTATCAGGACATATACAGACTGTTCATAGACAGTAATGGACTCTTGCCATATTGTCTCCATACAGATTTATATCTATATCCCTATAGTTCACAGACACTTAGCGCCATTCTTTTCTCCAGGGTAGTTCTTTGTAGTTTTCGGATTTGGGTTTTAACGGCCCCAGGGCCGTCTTTAATAGTGATTGGACCCTGGGCAAACGTTTTCTAGGGCCCCCCCCCATGCAATTTCTCTCTGCACCTGCTCTGAGATGTACAATAAATAGCAGCTATAGACGCAAAATTAGTTCACAGAATCAGATCAGGGATCAAATGCGATTGGTTACCAGAGGTTACAGCATATCATTACCGCTTACTGACTGGTTGCTAGAGATTACAGCACCCATTAAGGCTCACTAATTAGTTGCTTGAGGTTACAGCACATCATTACTGCTCACTGATTGGTTGCTAGAGATTACAGCACATCATCTCCTCACTGCCTGCACACCATGAACTAGGAAACGCAAAGTCGCATTCCTGACACCACAGAAACTTGCTGCCCTTTAGCAGATACACAGCAGTGCCATCAATTGTTAATGGCACCGTCACACATCTGCTGATATGTGCTGTGGCCCCGTGTGATTTTGAAAAAGGGTTAAGGACTTTTGTTCCGCATTTCTAGCGCATAGAGCAGCCCATTGAAATTAATGGGTTTCCCAACATGCGACCTACATCTTTATCCACCCTGTCAGTACACCTTTGCTTCCTAAAACCCCTGCTAACTTCTGCACCCCAAACCTCCCCCATCCTCTATACTCCAACCCTCCCCCTGCCTCCTCTGCACATCTTTGCACCTTCCTTACCTCTATACATCCCCTCCTTGCTCACCTGTGCACCCCAAACTGTAGTTCCTTCTCTGCCTACCTCTGCAAGCCCCACACTACCCTCCCCTCGCTTACCTTTGCAGAACAGGCTGATGTTAGGCTCAATGACCACAGTTGCAGGCAGGACTTTAAAGCATGCCCCTTTGTCTCCCCAGTGGGTAGCATTCAGTATAGGTGATGGTGGATATGACTGCAGGGGGGCATGATATACATATGAATGCCAACTCTATTTACATATGAATGCTGCCAGCCACCCCTATTTACATATGAATGCCGCCACTATTTACATATCAATGCTGGTTATTTACATGTAAACATAGGGCCTGCAGGCGAGTCATATGTACACAACAATAGGGCTGAGCTGGGAAGCATTAGTAGCAGCACTTAACACTTAGATATAGGGACACAGCACAGGACTAAAACTTCAAGGGACAAGGGAATTTAAACCAGGATAGTTGGCAAGTATGTGGCAGCAGCTTTGGGCCCCACAATATTGACAGGGCCCAGGGCAACTGTCCCTTTTGCCCTGCCTTAAAGACGGCCCTGAATGGCCCAATCATTACCCAAGCATCATTATACAGTAGGTGTCAGATTGGGGATAGGATTGGGAAGTTCATGGCCACTGTATTATTAAATCTGAAGTTGAATCTTCTAATATTTTGCATTCCCAGACTGCTCATTTCCCTTCTCATCAACATGTTGATGGCAGCTTTAATTACAATCTTTCTGTTTACATACTTCATTATAGACCCAGTAATGTCCTCATTGGGTCTATGTGGTTTCCTGAAAGCATCACAGCACCCTGCCTCAGTACTCCTCTCTTGAGCTATCCACTCCCAAACAAGCAATGGGCTACAGATAGCAAGCAGATGGGTAGATGTCAGTCTGAAGCAGAGAGTATTCCTATAAAGACAGGATTATTATTATTATACAGGACTTATATAGCACCAACAGTTTGCGCAGCACTTTACAAAATAAAGGCAGACAGTACAGTTACATCACAATTTGGTACAAAAGAAATCAGAAGGCTCTGCTCGTTAGAGCTTACAATCTAAGAGGGAGGATCAATTGATACAAAAGGTAATAGCTGTAGGGGAAGAGCTGATGTAGAAAGTAAGACAATGTATTGGTTAGATGCAGGATAGGCTTCTTTAAAGAGAAAGCTTTTCAGGGACCATATAAAGATGGATAGATTAGGAGACAGTCGGAGAGTTTGGGTTAGGGAGTTCCAAAGTATAGGAGAAGCTCTGGAGAAACCCTGGAGGTGAGCATGGGTGGAGGTGAAAAGGGAGCTAGAGAGCAGGAGGTCTTAGGAGGACCGAAGAGAGAGGCTTGGTTGGTATTTTAAGACTAGGTTAGAGATGTAGCTGGGGGAAGAGTGGTGGATGGCTTTGTAAATTATTGTTAGTACTTTGAATTTTATTTGTTGGGTGAGTGGAAGCCAGTGAAGAGATTGGCAGAGAGGGGTGGAGGACACTGAGCGGTTGGTAAGGTGGATAAGTCTTGCAGCAGCTTTCATTATGGACTGAAGGGGGGATAATGTATGTAAAGGTAATCCAATGAGGAGAGAGTTGCAGTAGTCGAGGCGAGAGATAACCAAAGAGTGAATTAGAAGCTTGGTGGTGTCATTGGTTAAAAAGGGGCGTATTCTAGAGATGTTGCGGAGGCTGAGGCGGCATGATTTGGACAGGGATTGGATGTGGTCCTGAAAGGACAGTTCAGAGTCTTGAGTTACCCCTAGCACCCTGGCATCTGGGGACGCACTAATAGTTGTGCCATTGATCTTAACAGAGATGTCAAGGGAAGGGGGCACATGGGGGAGGAAATATCATGAACTCAATTTTAGATAGATTCAGTTTGAGGAAGTGCTGTGACATCTAGGCTGATATGTCTGTTAGTAAAGAAGTGATCTGTGAGGAGACTGATGGGGTGAGCTGAGAGGTAGAGAGATAGATTTGGGTGTCAACGGCATATAAATGATAGCGGAACCCATGGGAGGTTATCAGCTGACCCAGGGAGGATGTGTAGATCGAGAATAGTAGGGGTCCACGGACAGAACCTTGGGGGACCCCAATGATAAGAGTGGTTGGAGAGGAGGAAGTGGAGTTATAAGTGACACTGAAGGTGCAGTGAGATAGGTAAGATTCGAACCAACGTAGAGCACAGCCATAGAGACCAAGCAAATTGAGTTTTTTGAGGAGGAGGGGGTAATCAACTGTATCAAAGGCAGCGGAGAGGTCCAACAGTAAGAGTACGGAATAATAACAGTTGGTTTTAGCTGTTAGTAAGTCATTTGTGTGTTTTATGAGAGCAGTTTCTGTGGAGTTGTCACGTACCTGATGGTAGAGTCTGCCTTATGCAGTGGGTAACCTCTCTTACTATCCTGATTCGGGAACCCCTGGTAGTGAGGACAGGTGGTTCGGGAGTGCAAGATGGCACGAGGGCTGGACTTGGTTATAGATGGCAGGTGAAGGTCCACTGAAGACTTGTGCAGGCAGTAGAGTAATGATGCAGGCAGGGTCGGTAACAGGCTGGCAGTGTGGATCAGGCAAGCGGGTGGTCGGGCACAAGCAGGGTTTGCAACAGGCATGCAGCAGAAGTACACAAGGATCAGGCAGGAGTGGAGTCGTAGGCAAGCCGGGGTAGGCGCAGGCAGATTACAAGCAGAGTCAAGGAAGCCGGGGTCACGGGTAACAGGAAGTTTACAGGAAGCACATAACAGGGGTAACTGGTACAGAATGCTGTAGAATGGACAGCACTGGTTGCAGGGTGCTGCCTGCTTAAATGGCCATTTTGGCGCCAATGCCAGGGCATACGCTGGCACAGGCGCACGCAGACACGCACGGATGCACACATGAGCTACGCACAGGCTTTTAAATGGCCACAGATGATTCCTTAGTTTGCCCCACCCAAGGGGCAGCCTCCGGATGCCCAAACGGGCCCTCTTGGCCGGATGTCTTCTCCAGAATGCCCTAATTAACTCTCCGCCATGCAGGTTGCATTCTGGCACCCAAGAGCTTTCTTCAGGCCCATAGCCCTTCCACTTCACCAGGAACTGAACAATGCCCCCTCTTTTCCTGCAGTCGAGGATGATTTCCACCTCAAACTCCTCCTCTCCATCCACTAAGACCGGTTCTGGTGGGGCTGTACTGCGCCCAGGGAAGAGATCCTTGACTACTGGTTTAAGCAAGTTCACATGAAAAACTGGGTGAATGTAAAGTGAAGGGGGTAGGTCCAGCTTGTATGCCACCCTGTTGATCTTCCTTATGACTGGAATGGCTCGATGTACCTCAGCCCTAGCTTTTTGGAGGGGCAGGATAGTCTCAGGTTTTTCATTGACAACCAGGCCCGTTGACCAGGTCGGAGTTCCAATTCTCCGCGTCTCCCCTTGTCAAAGTTTCTTTTGTTGTATTCCTGGGTTTGGGAAAGAGTCTCTTGTAGGAGCTTATCATTCTTTTCTAAGAACTGGGTGACTTCCTTTACAGCAGGCACCGCACTCTCTGTCAGGAGGTTGGGTAAGAATGAGGGATTGTAGCCGAGATTCGCCCAGAACGGGGAATGCTTGGTGGCGGAATGGACCGAGTTGTTATAGGCTAATTGGGCTACTGGTAGTAGGGAGACCCAGTCGTCTTGGGAGAACGAGGAGTAGCAGCGGAGGTACTGCTCAAGGGTCTGATTGGTCCTCTCTGTTTTGCCATTTGACTGTGGGTGGTAGGCCGATGAGAAGGCTAGGTCAATTCCCAAAATAGAGCATAGGGACCTCCAGAACCGAGATGTAAATTGCATCCCACGATCCGACACTATACTGGTGGGCATTCTGTGAAGACGAATCACCTCCTTAATAAAGGTTTCTGCCGTCTCAGTTGCCGAGGGGGTGCCCTTCATGGGCACAAAGTGTGCCACAAAGATTGAAACCTGCAATTCGACTATAAAGTCAATAGAAATTTGGGACCAGGGCCGTTCTGGAATAGGCAGCAGGTTCAACAGACCTCAAGCTTTGGACCTTTCAGTCTTGTTTCTGGCGCAGGTGGGGCAGGCGCCAACATAATTTTTGCAATCTTCGCTCAGGAGAGGCCACCAGAATGAGCGTGCTAGCAGCTCCGCGGTCTTGTGGCTGCCGAAATGTCCGGCCAATTTGAGATCATGGCATAGTTCCAGGACAGTCAAGCACAGCTCCTCAGGGACAAAGATTTGAGTACCCAACCACCACAGCCCTTCTTTCATGGTGAGTCTGGAATCTGTCGGTGGTAAGGAGGCCCCAGCTAGAGATTGCCTGATCTGAGTTAAGAGATCTTCCTGTCAGCAAGAAGCTGGCAGGATTGTGCTGGAGGGGAAGGGTTCCCCGGTTCGTGGAACATCATGAATAAAGCGTCAGGCTTAACGTTCTTGGACCCAGGCCTGTAGATTATGTGCAGCTGGAAGCAAGAAAAGAACAGTTGTAGATTACACTGCAGCGCAAATGGTTAATAGCATATAAAACAGTCTATGATAAAAATGTGCTAATAAGAAGAATGTCCAGTGCAGCCCATCACCAGAATCACCACCAAATTGAGCCGCTTACCAGAACCGACAGACCCCCTATTACGGAGGGTCGGTGTGCGCCTTCAATACACAGTAAGATCGATCCACCAATCTGACACTAGGCAGCTGCAAGCGACCAGGAGATATCCACTTTCAGTGGTGTCCCCAGTGGTATTGTTAACTGGTCTCCAACTCCAGTATAAAATGGCCAATGTCCCATATGGAAAAGAAAGGGAACTCCAATAGTGCAGATGGTAACGTGTAATTTTATTTATAAAAAGTTGTAACTCACGTATTAAAATGATAACTCAAGCCTGGTCGGCAACAGCGGGTCTCCAGCCTCAAATATGGCGTCCGCCTCTCCAGTTCCTGGTCTTGTGTGGCGTGTGTCATTAGGCTCCGTTCAACGTTTTTCGTTGTGCAGGTGACGTCGTCAGGGGCGTGGCCTTAACGCAATGATGCACCTTAAATAACATAGAGACCAGAAATAGTATGCGTTCCATTACAGAACCATAACAAACCAGCAAACCGGATATGACTAACCGGCCACTGTTAGCATCTCGTTGTGCATAGCATATAAATGCCCAGGCTGAAGGAAAGAAGAAATAAGAAATAAAACCATATAATCTTCCATGCAAATGACAAATACTCATAGGATAATACATATAATTCCTAAATTAATTCTAAAAAGAAAATCCATTCCCAAGAGCATAAATATATATGGACCAAATATGTATACATAAAACCAAAACAAGAGTAGGATGTCATGCATTGTTTATAAACGCATTCACATCCCACTCTATGTTAAGACCATAAGGGGCAAAGGAATGCAAAGTGTAAATCCAGTATGTTTCTAACTTGGATATTTCTCTTCTGATGTTACTATCCCTCCAAGCAGGGGTGAAGCTATCTATAGCCATCGCTTTTGTACCACTAGGGTTTTTTGCATGGTGTAACAAGTAGCGCTTAGACACACTGTGCTTTGGATAGCCCTTTTGCGAATATTTGCAAAATTCTCATTGACCCTGACCTGTAAGGTACGCACTGTGCGTCCCACATAGTATAGCCCACAGGGGCAAATAAACAAATATACCACATTCTTTGTAGTGCAAGTAACAAATGATCTAAAGTGGTATATTTTATCATCATAATGTGAACAAAAAGAATCACACTTCCTCTTAATGGTGTTAACTTTAAATATCTTGCACCTCCTACATGGGTAAAAGCCCTTCATTTCGTGGAAAAAGATGTTTTTTAGGGGGGTCAAAAACATTAGGTGCTACGGATAATCTCAAAGGGGGGCCCCCTTAAACAGCACTGTGGGATTTTCAGTGAGAAGGGGCGCCAAGATTAGATCATTATGCAGAATTCCCCAGTGTTTTCCTAAAATCCTACTAACCTGGTGGTACTGGGTAGAGTAGGTGGTGACTATAGAGCAATTTAACTTATTTCCATCTGATTTTTATTTAGGTTCCAAGAGACATTGTCAGTCCATAGCCAGTACCTTGTTGAAGGCCTTTTCCAAGGCATCTGGGTCATAGCCCTTTTCCATAAATCTACCCTTCAAAACTTTGGCCTCCTCAACAAAGGTACCCGGATTAGAGCAATTCCGCTGAAGGTAAATGAATTGCTCCTTTGGAATGGACCTCAACCATGAGGGATGGTGGCAGCTCCCCATGTCAATGAAGCCATTGCGGTCCGTCTCTTTAAAATAAGTGGATGTCACCAACTTCCCATCCGCCACTTCACCAATGTGATGGTCATATAATCTCCAGACTTCACAGGAGGAAAACTCTAGATCTGCTCTAATGCCACTTCCAACAATGTCTTCTCTCTACGTCCTCCCCTCTCTGGAGATTATATGACCATCACGTTGCCTCCACCTCCCTCCCTGATAGAATAGAGAAATAAAAAGAAGATTCTAGAAGTCACCAAGAAGATGATGGAGCTGCTGACAGGAGAGATGTGATGAGCACTGTTCGTGGATGAGACACACACTGACCGATAAAAGGAGTGACTGAAGTCCGGACCATACACTGCAGGACAGCGGATCTGGTCGGAGGGTTTTGTAATTAAACGAGTGAGACCGCTGTTAGTTAGAGGGTCACATTTGAGCCGGTAAGGGCGGTGTGCACACTGAGGTGTCTGTCATTCTATTCCGAGCATGTATGAGGAGTTGGTGTATTGGGACTCTCAATATCTTAATCTGCCACATCATTCAACTGCTATTTAATTTCACACCCACCTATTGGTATTTTATTTCACTTCAGCCATGAATATTATGGACATTTGATTATTATCATAATTTTTTATATATTATGGACATATGATTTTAAAGCGCTGCATGTAAGGATAAAAAGAGATTGTGTTGTGTATAAACACTTTGCATAGCTGCTCTCAGTATTGATATAGTGATTTTAAATATTGATTCTAACTTTGGCTTTTGGAGCGCAGACTCATCATCCATTCACATTTAGCACTTGTTGGACCTTAGTATAGAAGTGGTGGATGGGAGGTTGGTGACATCCACTTATTTTAAAGAGATGGACCGCAATTGGTTCATTGACATGGGGAGCTGCCACCATCCCTCATGGTTGAGGTCTATTCCAAAGGGGCAATTCATTTGCCTCCGACTGAATTGTTCTAATCCGGGTACCTTTGTTGAGGTGGCCAAAGTTTTGAAGGGCAGGTTTATGGATAAGGGTTATGACTAGAGTTGATCGAACCTCTGGAAGTCTGGGTTCAGCAGGTTCGGCCGAACTTACGGACAAAGTCCCGGTTCAGGTCCGGACTTGACCCGAACTTTGACCCTGACCCCGAACCCCATTGAAATCAATGGGGACCTGAACTTTTAGGCACAAAAATGGCTGTAACAAAGTCCTGGCAAGTCCTAGAGGTCTGCAAAAGGAAGGAAAATGGGGGTAAGAGTTTGACAAGTGCCTTACAAAGAAATGTGGATAGGGAAATAACTTAAAATATTTTTTAAGCTAAAATCACATAAAAAAATAAAAAATGGAGGTGGATGTGGAGTTGGAGGTTGAGGAGGTGGTGAAAGTGGCGGTGGAGGAGGAGGAGGTAGTCAACACTGTTTTTTTTATTTTTGTGCAAGAAATGCACCGCTGGCCACAAATGTAGTTTTTAGAATTTTTTTTTTTAAACCAACTATGTAGATGCACTTTTTAATTTTGTGCAAGAAACAATAATCTGTCCCTTTAAGCAACAGCAGGAACCTCTCCCTATAGAACTTGGAGATTATTTTAGATTCTAAAATCATCTCCAAGTTGTACAGGGAAAGGTTCCAGCTGTTGCTTTAAGGGAAAGATTATTGTTAGAAAATCATCTCCAAGTTCTATAGGCAAAGTGTATTGTAGTCGCATAGAGCCATATTATTGTTAGAAAATCATCTCCAAGTTCTAAAGGCAAAGTGTATTGTAGCCGCATAGAGCCATATTATTGTTAGAAAATCATCTCCAAGTTCTATAGGCAAAGTGTATTGTAGCCGCATAGAGCCATATTATTGTTAGAAAAAACCAAATTTTTTTTTTTAAGATTTTTGATGTAAACACCGGTCGCCACGTAAA
>BLSH010476954.1:316863-336467 GCA_018402905.1 Glandirana rugosa
TCTCTAATTTCTGCTATCTGTCCTCAGAGCAACAGCACAGACAGCAGTAGTAAAGTAATCTATCTCAGGATGCAGGATCAGGTCTTAAAATGGCTAAAATCTGTCCCTCACGCCGTCAGCTACCTTTCCCTATACTAACCCAAGGAGCATGTGACTGCAGCACTGTGACTCCAGCTTATAAAGAGGCTGGGTCACATGATGCACTGGCCAATCACAGCCATGCCATTAGTAGGCATGGCTGTGATGGCTTCTAAGGGCAAACCAGTGAAACGCTTGTTGATTGGCTGCCCTGCAGCTTCTCAACACGTGGAATAAAATAGCAGAACCCCGGACCGAACCCGAACGATTTTTGAAATGTCCGGGTCCGGGTCCGTGCCACGGACACCCGAAAGTTCGGTACGGACCCGAACGTTACAGTCCGGGTTCGCTCAACACTACTATTGACACCATCCACTACCCTACTGACACTATTCTCTGCTCTACTAACTGCGTTCACTGCTCTACTGACACAGTCCACTGTGCTACTGACACCAACCACTGTGCTACTCACACGTCCACTGATCTACTGACTGACACCATTCAATATCCTACTTGCACCAATCTCTGCCCTACTGACACACCCACTGCTCTACTGACACTATCCAATGTGCTACTGACACTGTATACATACACACACACACACACACACACACACACACACACACACACGTGTGTTTGAGCTTTGGGGTGCATACCCTAATGCAATGGGCTGCATACACCTATGCTTCCAGCCATCCCCCCCAGAACCTCTATTTTTTTGCCTCTAATTGACCAATCATTTTTAACCCACCGACCAATGATGCTGGGCCGTTTTCTCCCACTGACCAATAACAAGTGACATTTTTTCACACTGACCAGAGAAGCAGGGCACTGACCAATAACATCAGACATTTTCCTCCCACTGGATGTTTTTCCTACCACTAATATCAGGGCATTTTTAAACACCACTGACCAGTGATGTTGGACATTCTTCTCTCACTGACTAATGACATTTTATTTCCTACTGACCAATAAAGCCTGGTGTTTTTCCTGACACTAACCAGTAACACGGTGCATTTTCCTACCACTGATCAATCCGTTTTTCTCCTACTGATCAATAACAGCGGGCATTATTTCTCCCAGTGACGATCCATACCAGGGCATTTATTTCTCTTCTATTCACCAGCAATGCAAGGGACAGTTACAGTACATAATCTTAACCTCTTCAATCTTTATGCTGTGCTGTATGTTACATACTCCCGAGCAAAGTTTTTCAACAGTTGCTGCTTATTAAATAGCCCAGTAGTGGTACAGAGAATACAGTAAATATATGCAGTGTAAACTGTGCATAGACCACGGGACCCACTGATCAGCTGCCGCTGTGTAGAATCTCACCGGGAGTGAGCCTTCAGCGGTGCACACTCGCGCCCGATACCCAGAAATGCAGGATCACGTATACACACTGTCTCACAAAAGTGAGTACATCCCCTCACATTTGTAAATATTTTATTATATCTTTTAATGTGACAACACTAAAGAAATTACACTTTGCTACAATGTAAAGTAGTGAGTGTACAGCTTGTATAACAATGTAAATTTGCTGTCCCCTCAAAATAGACATTAATGGCTGTGTGTTGAGTTATTTTGAGGGGACAGCAAATTTACACTGTTATACAAGCTGTGCACACACTAAACAGTGTACATTTGCTGTCCCCTCAAAATATCTCAACACACAGCCATTAATGTCAAAACCGTTGGCAACAAAAGTGAGTACACCCCTAAGTGAAAATGTTCAAATTGGGCCCAAAGTGTCAATATTTTGTGTGGCCACAATTATTTTCTAGCACCTTAACCCTCTTGAGCATGGAGTTCACCAGAGCTTCACAGGTTGCCACTGGAGTCCTCTTCCACTCCTCCATGACCACATCACAGAGCTGGTGGATGTTAGAGACCTTGCGCTCCTCCACCTTCCATTTGAGAATGCCCCACAGATGCTCAATAGGGTTTGGGTCTGGAGACATGCTTAGCCAGTCCATCACCTTTACCCTCAGCTTCTTTAGCAAGTGGCAGTGGTTGTCTTGGAGGTGTGTTTGTGGTCGGTCATTATCATATTGGAATACTGCCCTGCAGCCCAGTCTCCGGAGGGGGGGGGGGGTCATACTCTGCTTCAGTACGTCACAGTAAATGTTGGCATTCATGGTTTCCTCAATGAACTGTAGCTCTCCAGTGCCGGCAGCACTCATGTAACCCCAGACCATGAAACTCCCACCACCATGCTTGACTGTAGGCAAGACACACTTGTCTTTGTACTCCTCACCTAGTTGCCGCCACACACGCTTGACACCATCTGAATCAAATAAGTTTATCTTGGTCTCATTGGACCACAGGACATGGTTCCAGTAATCCATGTTCTTAGTCTGCTTGTCTTCAGCAAACTGTCTGTGGGTTTTCTTGTGCATCATCTTTAGAAGAGGCTTCCTTCTAGGACAACAGCCATGCAGACCAATTTGATGCAGTGTGTAGCATATGGCCTGAGCACTGACAGGCTGACCCCCCCCACCCCTTCAACCTCTGCAGCAATGCTGGCAGCACTCATATGTCTGGTTCCCAAAGACAACCTCTGTATATGACGATGAGCATGTGCACTAAACTCCATTGATCGACCATGACGAGGCCTTTTCTGAGTGGAACCTGTCCTGTTAAACCACTGTATGGTCTTGGCCACTGTGCTGCAGCTCAGTTTCAGGGTCTTGGCAATCTTCTTATAGCCTAGACCATCTTTATGTAGAGCAACAATTATTTTATTCAGATCCTCAGAGAGTTCTTTGCCATCAGGTGCCATGTTGAACTTCCAGTGACCAGTATAAGAGAGTGAGAGCGATAACACCAAATTTAACACATCTGCTCGCCATTCACATTTGAAACCTTAGACATTGATGTCTGTGTGTTGAGTTATTTTAAGGGGATAGCAAATTTACACTGTTATACAAGCTGTACACTCACTACTTTACATTGTAGCAACGTGTCATTTCTTCAGTGTTGTCACATGAAAAGTTATAATAAAATATTTACAAAAATGTGAGGGGTGTACTCACTTTAGTGAGATACTGTATAGATGCTCATGCACAGCGCGGCTGCCCTGTAACAGTAAAAGGGCTATAGAGTAGACGGCAACTGGTTAAACCACACCCAGTTCAGCACTATGCACTCACACCAACTTTTTTTTTTACTGCAGCACATTTGTCCCTTTTCCAGTCTGTCCCTCTTTAAAAGAAAACGTCTTAATAAGTATGTAAAACCAATATTTCCTGATATGTGCCTGCTGTACCATGTACTTGTATAAAAAAAGTATTTTTATATTGCTTGCTTGGGTGAAATCCCTGGTGTTCCTGCCAGTCCCTCTGCTGTCCTATCAAAAACTGATCACACTAGGCACAGTATGAGAGCACAGCATGGTCAGTTCTCTAGCTGTATTAAGAACTCAGCCTGCACTCCTCCAATGATCAGATTTGTGCTGATCTGCTTTCCCCTGTGACAGGTGGGTTGGCTAAGAGAAAACTGCAAGTGCAGATGCACTACCAATTAAAAGCCACAGCACATATTTTTAGGCCATGGTTCTACTTTTATACACATTTATTGAGGTAAAGGTATACTTGATAAAGTGTAAGGCTGAAATACAGGCTAAACAATAAAGTGGAAATTCAGTAAAGCTGCTGTGCCAGTTTCCTGGTGTTAATTATTGTATTGTGCCAAATTCATGAAGCATTCTGAGATACATTTGGTTCCGACAGTGATTTGTGCAGCAAATTCAGGTATTTCTAAAATGGAACGTTTACCACAACGAATGCGCTAAATTCAATTAAAATACAGACAGTTCATACCTTTACGAAAGTGGAGCTAATTAAGACCGACTCTCTTTTGGCGTACAGAGAGACAACTAGTGCAGACAGATTTTGCAAACGTGTCTTGCGTGCATTCTAAAAGTGGTACAAGGGAGTGGCCAAGCTGGGCATGTGAGTGGATCATTCTCACGGGGCTCCCTATTATAATCCTGAATAATATCTATACCCCGGCCAAAATATGGCTCGGAACCCACACCGGAGGCAGCAGCTGCAACCCAGGAGCACGGGGGTATGATCCGGATCACGTACGGATGCTGGAATGTCAAAATCCAGTAAGAACAAAGGCTGCACAGTGGCCCAGGATGGACAGCATGGCGCAGAGGACAACGAGGGGAGCAGAGAAGCTGAAGGATCAGGGAGCTAGGAGAAAACTGCCACGACCAGCAGGTAAAGATAATCCGGGGGACATTCTGTTCTACACAAAGAGACTGTCGGACATGAGAGGACATGAGGAGGAGGAATAGAGGAATAGAGGACATGCAGGCAGATCTGTTTACTGGCCATGATATAGAGGCAGAGGCCATGTCTCTTCCTGATTCAGAGCATTTGCAAGAGAAAATGAATGAAGTGGAAGAGGAAGAACAGCCTACATTGAGGCAGATTCTACAGGCAGTGCAGAAGTGTACAGTGTCAGTCAATATAGTTAACAATAGGGGGGCCTGGCCGGCGAGCAGTCTTGATGGCTGCACAGTAGCAGAGCTCCTTCCATGACTCGCCATTCTAAGCGTCTGCCAGCTTTCCAGTCTCACAAATCATCACCCAAAAACATCCAGACATTCCCAGCCACGAAGGGAGCTATGGCCATGAAGCGCAAAGAACACAGACTACCCAGCAAACTAACGGCATTCATGTACCAGCCGTCCATGAGGAGAGGCCCAGATGGCGCCGCCACACTACAAGAATCCTCAGAGCTTCTATCAACGGCTCGCCTGGAGGGGCCACCCGCACAGAGGATCACCCTCTCACCTGCCCTGAAAGATCCAATCTCCTCCCCGACAGGCACGCCGACCTCTGGAAGCCCAGCCAAGGCACGGGTCCGTCTGGATTCTCCCGCGCAGGAAGAGGTAGGCCACAGAACCGTTCTTCCAAACGATATCCTGTCGCAAATGAACGATCCTTTGTCTTATCCGAACGAACAGTCGTTGCAAACGAACAATCTTTCTATTCAACCGATCATTCCGGATGCAATCTCTTCGTTCCCTACAGCAGGTCAACCTGTCCTAGATTCTACCCTAAAAGAGATGCTAATGTCCCATACAAAGTGACATAATTACTATGATGCCCAAATTTGGTCATTGTATAGATGTACTAGACAATAAAGTTTCCCAAATGAAGACCAACATGGGGACCATGACAGCCACTATCAATGACGTTATCAACACGCAATCAGATCAAGCCACTGAGATCACTTGGTTGAGAGACAAAGTTGCAGACATCGAGGACAGATCGAGACGCAACAATATCAAGATCCGCGGTGTTCCAGAAACAGTGCAGCCGTCCTCTTTCGCCCGCGGACTAATCAAATCCATACTACCTGACACCAAGAACATAGAAATGGTAATTGACCGCATTCACAGACTGCCCAAACCCAGCTTCCTCCCGGACAATGTACCAAGAGACGTGACTCTAAGAATCCACTTTTTCCATGTCAAGGAGCTATTCATGCAAAAAACACGCTCCATGGGAAATCTACCGGAACCATACCAAAATCTACAAATCTTCGCTGACCTTTCTCAGCATACTCTTAACAGACGACGGCAACTGAACAACATCACGAAAACATTACGGAATAACAGTATCCAATACCAGTGGATAGCACCATCCAAAATCTCAATTACCCACAACGGACGGAAACACATTGTGACCTCAGAACGAAGTGGCCTATCTCTTCTTCAGGAATGGGGTATCATCCCCGATAACGCTGACATCACCCGATGGAACAAAGCGGAGCTAGCTTTACACGCTCGACCTCCCACCATCGAAGGAACAATGCTTATCGCTAACACAAACCAACTACTGGAATCCAATTGTTAAGGCGATCATGCAGAATCATGCGCTGCTCGGCCGTGTGAACTTTTTTTCCCCCAATCTCATATTCCTAGGCGCCAGTTGTGCCAGTCACAAAGGAATTAATTTGAGTTTGGTTTAACTTCTAGTTTTCTATTCTTTTTTTTTTTCTTTTCTCTCTTTTTTCTTGCTATTGGTTTATCCACATAGCTTCTATTGTTGTCAAGAAGCTGCAGGTTCAATCTCCTCTGTTTCTCCATTCAAAGACAAGTGATCAACGTGTGCAATAGACTACTCCAATAAGGAAAGACGTCCCTCAAGACCCCAGTCAAGTCAGTCCTGCTCACTACCGAACCAGCCTTACATATTTACCGTACCAATCTACAGACATTCCTCATCTTACCTGAGAAAACCGACCACTACCCAACATGGCAATCAAAATAGTGTCGATAAACACTAATGGGCTAAACCACCCTGCTAAAAGGAGATCCCTATGGAAATTAGTAGAGGAAACAAAATGTGACATATTGTGTGCTCAGGAGACACATTTTCATTCTAGTAATCCACCGAAGTGTACCAACATAAACTACAGCAATATATTCACGGCTAACGCTCCACAAAAAAAGAAAGGCATCTTAATAGCCATAAGAGACTCATTGAACTTCCAAGTACAAAATTGCATCAAGGATCCTGAAGGCCGGTATCTGATCGTGATAGGCAATATCAATCAGGCGGTTTTTACAATTGTCTCGCTTTACGCACCCAACAATCATCAATTGAGATTAATTCGAAAACTCCACCAAAAGGTTCTGAAGACCCAACAGGGAACGACAATTTGGTGTGGAGACTTTAATATAACCCCGGACCCACAAATTGACACCACGGCTACCCCTATCAGGGGCAAGGCTGCACTCAACCCTTGGCTCTATAAAGCACAACTGTATGACGCTTGGCGCTGCCAATATGCATGCGAAAAAGATTTTACATTCCTGTCACCAAGACACAATACGTATTCTCTTATAGACTTTTTCCTACTGGATCAGTGGACACTACAGAAGGTCTCTGCGACATCTATACTTCCAGCGACATGGTCTGATCACTGGACCATTACCATCACAATTGAAGATCACAACAATCCCACAACTCCCTATATCTGGAGGATGAACACGTGCTTACTCCAAATGGAACCTTTGGTATCCACTTTAACCAATGAACTCAAACACTTTTTTGTTACTAACACGAAATCTGTGACGGACCCACACGTAGTTTGGGCTGCACACAAAGTAGTAGTATGGGGTTTGTGTATACAGCAAGGGGCTAGACATAAGAAGCAAAGGAGGCAGCAGGTTGAGGCAATCTTAGAAGAAATAAAAAAATGTGACCTCGATAACATACGATGCCCATCTGACATCCTCAAGACAAAAATTTTTGATGTACGACTAAAATTGAGATCCTTACTAATTGAGGATTTTGAAAAATCACAAAAGAGATTCAAAATGAATTTCTACGTCTATGGTAACAAACCAGGTAAACTACTGGCGTCGCAAATTAGAGGCCGCCAACCAAAAACTCACATACCCTATTTGCTTCATCCATTAACCAAACACAAACTCACTAACCCACAAGAAATCGCAAACGCCTTCAGCACATATTATTATAAACTATACAATTTATGTAATGACTCCGATACTACCCAACCAGAAGATGACAATATTAAAGCATTCCTCGACTCAGTAACTCTCCCACAATTAACAACCGATCAATTAAACATTCTTAACACTCCTTTTACCACATCCGAAATTGAACATGCCATAGACTCTCTTCCTAACAACAAAGCTCCTGGACCGATGGGTTTGTAGGAGAATATTACAAACAATTTAAACACCTTCTATCAGGGCACCTAACCCAGATATTCAATACTGCTGCCTCCTCAGCCTCCTTACAAGCAGAAATGTTGAAAGCGACAATAATTACTCTTCCAAAGCCGGGGAAGGACCCTAATACCCCCCAAAACTTCCACCCAATTTCCCTTCTCAACTATGACACTAAATTGTTTGCAAAAATCATAGCCTCTAGACTAATCGACCTCCTCCCCAATTTGATCCACCCCGACCAGTCGGGTTTCACCAAAGGTCGCCAATCAGACGCAACCCGCAGAATGATTAATATCCTACACCAAGCGGGTTGATGAGAATGCCTTCTCTGCTTCTGTCTTTGGATGCAGAGAAGGCATTCGATAGAGTCCACTGGGGATATATGGAAGCTACCTTGAAAAAATTTGGCTTCCGGGGTTACATCCTGTCTGCAATTCTAGCACTATACTCTATGCCGTCAGCCCAGGTCCTTCACTCGTCCATGCTCTCTACACCCTTCAAAATCACTAATGGTATGAGACAAGGCTGTCCCCTATCACCACTAATTTTTACTATAATGATGGAACCGCTGGCAGAAAAAAATCAGATGAACCCCCAACATATCAGGTGTGACATTGGGCCATCAAGACCACAAAATAAATTTATTTGCGGACGATGTCATTCTCAGCCTCACAAACCCCTCCACTTCCCTGGCTTCGGTAGAACACATACTAGAATCCTTTAGTAAAATTTCTTACTACAAGGTAAACACCACTAAATCAGTTATCTTGCCCCTGGGTATCCCAAAAACTCCACAGGAAACATTAGAAGCTTAACACCCATATACTTGGGCAGAGCGTTCAATCTCGTACTTAGGAATCAAATTATCCAAAACTACCACCTCCCTCTACCAGGAGGTCCTACATACCTCTCCTTTATAACCTACCGGTACCTATTAACACCATCCACAAACCATACTTCACTTGGCTGGGAAGACTATCGGCATTTAAATTGGTTGTGCTACCCCAAATTTTATATATCTTCAGATCCTTACCCATTCCGGTTCCATCATCCTTCTTCACAGCCATACAAAAATTGATAAGCAAACAACCAGAGCCAGAAGCTCCATAGTAAACCTAACCAACCACAAAAGGATGGGAGGAGCAGGATACCCTCTCATTAAAGATTAATATTATGCAGCCATTCTGGCTCAAATCAAGCCCTGGTTCAATACCAATATAACTAGTCCATGGCGGGACATGGAAGCCCACCAGACCCCAGGTAACGACCTGGTAGCATGGCTCTTCAGTAAACCGTTACTAAGGCCCAAGAAAGCACAACTCTCTCCATCCATCTGCGCGACTGTTGAGGCATTTGATATGTGCAGGAAATAAATACCTAAAGGGTCATCTTCCTCAATCATTCCCGTACCATTTACGGTAGTGTCCTTCCTGATCCCTGATTTCCCGGTGAAATCCTGGATGGTAAAAGGCGTCTCACACATCTCGGACCTATATGAGCGAGACTCCATCAAACCCTTCACGACCCTTACCCAAACTTATGACATATCAAAGAAAGACTATTTTAAATATATCCAACTGACCTATTGTTTACTGAGGAATCCTTACCTTCGTTTATACTTACATGGGGACATTGTAGACTACCTGACCAAACCGACTATTAAACTTAAAGGCATTTCGCTATTTTACAGTCTTTCTGTAAGCCATTTTTAAATTGGGAAAGGGACTTGGGTAAAACCTTTTCCCCCTCCCAATGGACAACAGCCATCAAAACAACATATGGAGCTACTAGAGCCGCAAATCTATGGGAACTTAGCCTAAAATTAAACCTTAGATGGTACATAACCCCTGTACATATTAACAAGTTCTCCCCTGACACTAACCCCACCTGTTGGAGACAATGTGGGAGAGAAGGCAACCTACTACACATCATGTGGAAATGTGATAAACTTACCCATTTTTGGGCTGATGTGTTCCAGCTTATACACCAAACTATCAGCATAACTATAACTCCAACTCCGGAGCTTGCCCTGCTCAATATAAGCATTGAACAAATCCCTCACCAATACAAACTAATAACCCACATACTACTAGCGGCCAAACTGGCGATCACCAAACACTGGAAAAGTTTAGTACCACCCTCCGTCACAGAGGTAATCACCTTAGTCCGCCTCCACAGCTTATACGAACGAATGTTCGCACTATCTGAACACACTCTGTCCAAACACAACAAAAAATGGTCCGCATGGCTAGACAAAGAAGGGACAATACCATGAAGAATATTTTTCCCTATCTTACAATGAAACTTAGCACACCTAATTCAAAGAAATGGGGTGGGTACGTCTGCCTCCCCTCCCTCTGCACAATATGTTCCCAGAGGGGGTGTCCGTTGGTACGTACACAAACTTGTCAACTGCTATGCTTTCTTTTCTGTTAATATGCTACATATCGTATAACCTGTGCTTAATCCATTATCTGACAATTTAATATATTTGCACTTTTTCTTTTGTTTTGTTATGTTGCAAAACTCAATAAAAATTATTTGGAAAAAAATATAGTTAACGATAAATTAGGGGGCCTAACCAAGGAGGTTGCCCTTCTGCGACAGGACATACAGAAAATCCGCAAACGAACGACTGCCGCAGAGGGCCGCATTAGTGACCTTAGTGACCTGGAAGACAAACTGTCACCATTGACACAGGAGACTCACAGTACAACCCGCCTGGTGCAAGCGAACAGGGCCAAGACGGATGACATCGAGAACAGAATGAGAAGGAACAACGTCCGCATAATGGGCCTCCCTGAGAAGGCGGAGGGCAGGGATCCCACGGAGTTTGCTGAGCACTGGTTATTGGACACCTTCGGGAAGGAGGCGTTCACCCCACTATTCGCAGTTGAACGGGCCCATAGGGTCCCCTCCAGAGCTATACCTGAGAATGCCCCCCGGCCTATGTTGGCCCATATTTTTCGGGACAGAGAAAGAATACTCCGTTTGGCCAGGGAGAGATTGGAGACCAAATACAATGGCGCCCAGGTGTCATTTTACCCGAACTTCTCAGTAGAGGTGCAACAGCAGCGTTCTAAATTCTATGACGTCAAGCAAAGATTGAGGAGGCTGGATCTGCCATATGCAATGTTATACCCTGCAAGGTTGAGAGTTACAGTGGAGGGTAGAGCACACTTTTTTTGCGACAGCTTCTGAGGCGGTGGCGTGGTTGGATATCCATGAACCGGAGAAATGAGCCGAACCACTGAGGGAGGTTTGGGCTTGGAATCGCATGGATGGAAACATACTGTTGAGAGCAGCAACTGCCTGGGTACTGTGTTCTCGGTCAGGGACAAGTTACAGACAGTTCAGGACTGATATGGCTCCAACTGAAGGTTTATTACAAGAACTTACTCAAGGACTATAGAGTAATGGTGCGGGGTTGTGCAGTCGAAACACCACGGATGGACTGCCGACTGCGACAAAGTTCAGGAGTACCGTTGTACTCCTATGGATTATTGGTTTCTTTTGTTGTTTTTTTTTTGAGATTACCACTATCCACATAACTTTCTTGGAAGTACAGTATGGGCCCGACTGGCGACTGGACAGCAGACTACTTGGGGAGGTCGCAAAGAGAGAACCCCTGAAGGGGTGTGATATGCTACAGAAACAAAACTTGGCTACATCATGGCAAATATCCCAATGGTGACTTGGAATGTGAGGGGCCTTAGTAACCCATTAAAAAGGATGATGGTTTCTACAGTGCTCCGGAGATATCATCCGGCTGTTATAGGGTTACAAGCAACCCACCTCACCAAAGAAACTGTGGGCTGTATTGGATATTCCTGGATAGGACGGGCGTACCATGTGGTCCATACCTCCTATTCGAGGGGTGTGAGCGTTTTGGTGCATAAGTCCCTTGACTTCCAGGAATTCCAGGCCTCCATAGACCCAAAAGGTCGCTATTTTTTTTGCATTGCAGACTGTATACCTTGACATATGTGTTGGCGGTACTATATGTGCCCCCACCTTTTTCCACCGAAATATCGAGAGACCTGGTAGCTTTTATGCTAACAAAACCTGAGGTGCCAGTTTACGCTATGGGGGATTTTAATGGGGTCATGGATCCTAGTGTGGACAGACATCCAGCTGGCCCTTCCATAAGACTTGGGAGGGGGACGATGCTGTCCAGATTTCTGAGGGAGTTGGGATGGGTGGACATGTGGCGTGCGAGACATCCTCATACCTCTCAGTTTTCATGCTTCTCGAAAACTCATTCCTCTCTCTCCCACATAGATTTGTGTGTAGGGACCCCGCAGCCTCTTCAAGCGGTCAGTAAAATGGAATATACCCAAAGAGGGATCTCTGATCATTCACCCCTTATCGTATGGCTGAAAGTATGGTCACTGACTAGTCTTAGGAAGGCCCATTGGCATTTAAACACTTTCTGGCTGGACTTGATCCCACCAGAAGTCTCTATTACATCCCAAATTAACACTTATTTTCTAGAGAATGCGGGGTATGGGGATGTCCTGACACAGTGGGATGCCTTTAAATGTTTTCTACGGGGGTGTTTATTGCAGCTATTAATGGTGTTAAGTCCACTAATAAGGAGCATGAAGTCCAGCTAGGTAAGCTGGTGGGGGATTTGGAGAGCCAGTACACAACCAATCCGACCGAGGACTTAAGGACCTCATGGATGGCAGCTCAGGATGCTTTGAATAAATGTATTAGTATGAAGGCAGAAAGAAAACGTTTCTTCTCCAAAGTGACGTTCTTTGAGGAAGTGCAGACGGGCCGATTGTAGGCTAAAATAGTCAATGTCCGACCCTCAATACCAGCTATTGGTGGTTTGAAAACTGCCTCAGGCCAACTGACTAACACCTCAGAGGGTATTATGTCAGAGCTGGTAAGGTTTTATAAGGACTTATATGCCTCTAAGGTAGTATATCACCAGGAGGAATTCGAAGCTTATATAGGGGGGACCCCTTTACCCCAGCTCTCGGACATTCAGAGAGCTGCATTGGATGCCCTGATCACGTTAGAGGAATTGCAGGAAGCAGTAGGTATGTTCCCTAGCTCTAAGGCCCCAGGAGATGATGGATTGCCCATTGAGGTGTATCAGAGATATTCAGACGTCATTCTTCCTAAATTACTGGAGGTACTAACGGCGGCTAGAAGTGAACAAAGACTGCCCAATTCAATGCTGAGAGCCACCATAGTTCTAATTTTAAAGCCGGATAAACCGGCCAAGGATCCCAATTCATATAGGCCTATTTCACTGCTACAGGCGGATGTGAAAATATTGGCGAAGGTACTTTCCAGAAGGGTGAATAAGGTTATAGAGGACCTAATACATGAGGACCAAGCAGGCTTTATGCCCAATAAGTCCACGGCGGTTAATTTGCATCGCCTATATGTCAATATCCAGACCCCAGCAGACAATATGGGACGTCGAGCCTTGTTGTCACTGGATGCCAACAAGGCATTCGACAGTGTGGAGTGGGATTTCCTATGGGCGGTTTTACGAAAGTTTGGATTTGGCGACACGTTTATATCTTGGATACTGTTACTATATAATCAGCCTACGGCTTCCATCCGCGAGGGTGGATTGGTTTCCGGCAGTTTCAAACTGAGAAGGGGGACACGACATGGGTCACCGTTGCTCTTTGCTCTTGTAATAGAGCCACTGGCAGAGAGGATTAGAGTGCATGAAGGTGTTGAGGGGTGTTGAGGGCTTTAGGTATGGGAGCATACAGGAGAAAATTCTGACGTGCTCCTATTTCTGGGAGATACTGACTCTTCCCTAAAAACGTTCATGGCCATCATTATTATAGAGTTTGGAAAATATTCCGGGCTGACAATTAATTGGACCAAGTCTGCCCTGCTCCCTTTAGATCAGGAGGAGCATCGCCAGGTGGAGGCCTGCTGTCCAGTTCCGGTGGTCTCACAGTTTAGTTACCTCGGTATCATGATTTCAGCGAGACCAGTGGACTACTGCCAGCTCAATATTCAGCCCTTACTAGCAAAATTTGTTGGAATAAACTATGGCTATCGGTGGCGGGGAGAGCCAAATTAATTAAGATGTTCTTGATGCCACAATTATTGTACCCCCTGCACAACTTGCCGGTGGTAGTCCCTCTTAAGATATTTTTCGAATAGTCAATACCATTTTTGCTCTCTGCTATGGAAAGGGGGGCAGGCCAGGATAAAGCTAGAGCAGTTACAAAAATCCAAAGAACAGGGGGGATTGGATTTGCCAAACCCCTGGCTATATTACCTAGCCACCCAGAACCAACAAATGGTAGGGGGGCCAGCAAGTAACACTTCATTGAAGATAATGCTACAGTGCTGTGGAGCGGATACACTGGCGGAGGGGCTGGAGGCGCAAAAGTTTGCTAAGCCTAACAAAAAGTTTCCAACGTATAGACTACTGCAAAAGATTTGCGATAAAACAAAACAAGTTCAGGGGGTGCAGGGGTTCACCACTTACAGCCCAATATGGGACAATCACACGTACCGGGAATTGCTAAAACTACAACATGCCGCCAGGTGGCGCAAGTGGGGTATAACTCATCTGAAACACATCTTTGAGAATGGAGCCCTGCTTTTCTTCACTCAACTACAGCAGAGATATAAGCTACCGCATACCATGCTATTCTACTATCTACATCTGCAGCATGCCATTAAAGCACAGGGATCCCTGGATAATCCTATTATGTGTCCCACCCCAGTGTTTTCATTGCTACAACAAACTTTGGTAACTAAGGGTATCATCTCCAGCGGCTATGCCTCATTATTGGAGCTTTTCTTAGAAAAATTTCCCAGCTCTGTTTGCAAACAATGGGAAAGGGATGTGGGTGAGATCCCGGGTGAGATTTGGGAAGAGGTAATGGAGAATGTACATCTTAGCTCTCTTGGTGTAGCACAAAGAATGTCTCAATTGTACATCTTGCTAAGAATGCACCACACTCCACTTAAATTACATAAAATGGGGCTGAGGCCGGATCCTTTGTGCACTAGGTGTAGACGAAATGTGGGTGACCTTATCCACCTTTTATGGAGATGTCCCAAGCTTCATCAATATTGGCACTCCATATTGGAAACCATTAATAATGCATTACAGGTGGATATTCCATTAGACCCAAAGCACTGTATTCTAGGGGCGTTGGACAGTGTGATTCATGATAAATTCTTGAAGGAGGCGGCAGCTAGGGCGCTGTTTCAGGCCCGTAGATTGCTTCTGCTACATTGGATCTCCTCGGATCCACCTACGATGAAGATGTGGCTGGAGCAAGTGGGCACGATGTTGCGCTATGAAAAGCTTATGTATAAACATAGAGGGAACACATTTAAATTTGAGAGAGTGTGGGGTGGCTGGATGGATACCCCAGGGCTTGCCCCGACAGATCTGATTATAGATCGGGTACTTTATTAATGAATGTAGATGTGCTTTACAGTTATGATAGGAGAGCGGAGATATATGGACAGGGCGAGGTACTGCACAGTCAGAGACTCTGGGGCTCTGAGCGAGAGGATATGTACTTCATGGCAATAAGTGATGATTGCTTCTGTATGTCTTGTTGAAGCCCTTTTGTGCTTTCATTGTTTGACACATGTATATGTTGTGTGGAAATCTCAATAAACATGTTTTCTGATTTAAAAAAAAAGTGGTACAAAATGTGCCAAAATGACATAGAAGTTTTAGACAGGTACATGAAATTGGCACATGCTGCACCACTTTTAGAACCTGTGAGATCAAAATCTGTCTGCGCCAGTCTAAGGGATGTTGTCTAAATGCAAGAATGATTTGTATTTTTACTTGAAACTTTGAGTTCTTTGTGTATTTCTTCCAGATCTGTGCAGTGATTCAGCATGCAACAATTCTGTAGTTTTGCAGCAGCTCTCTGCAGCAGCTTCCTGTATTATAGACTGGTCACTGCTGCTCTCTCTCCTTGTGCAGGTTGACTAGTCTAGTATCTGCCCCCTCCTGTAGGTTTATACAGCCAGCCTGTAGTGGTTGCAGCTGCTGGGTCCCTCCCATTGCTCTGCTTTCTGCACAGGCTATGTACAGTACAACCATGATGTAACTACTATTTTACAAGATAATATTTGGGTTTGCAAGGGCATCTGGTGCATGCAAAATAGATTTATATCTGTTGTGGTTATTGGGGAATATAGTTCAATTACGTGTTTAGTACCTGGAGTTTGGCTTTAATTTGAATGTAAATATATGGGATATCCTATTCCCATGTTTTCCTATGGATTGTTGATACATAAAAGCGGATATTTCTATAAATTATGCACCAACAAGCACAATGTACTACAATACATAACATATTGTAGTAAATTGCACTTGTTGGTGCATTATTTATAGAATTATCCTCTTTTACAGATCATGTTTACTTCATTGTATTTTCTCTGAATGTCTCAAATGTGCATACTGTATTTGACAATCTACACGTACCCCTAGAACCCCGTTGGCCAACTTGTATCCCTAGGGCCACATGAATCACTTTGATGTTTGTTGTGTGGCACTTGGACCCTGTAGTGAGAGTGACAGCATTGATATAAGACATCCCAAGTCTCCTGCGAGGTGCGGGAGTCTTCCACGTTTCAGCTGCGGCTCCCTGGCACCCGCAAGTGCCGCACAATATCCCGGCTGCAGGGTCGATCCTGGGCAGGTGCACACCGCAGAGGTTGGGGGCGCCGAAGTACCTGTAATGCAGGGGTGCCCAATCGCTGGCGCCTTAGGATATGACCCGCCACCTCCTGCTCTTGGATGGCAGGTCAACAAACCCAGATCGCAGGTTCCTGACCCGCCATACCCAAGCATGAGCGTAAATAATGGAGCTGGCGCTAAAGGAAGCAGAGCCGATGCTTCCTGGATAGCGCCGGCTTCTGTCACAGGCGGAGTGATATAAAATGTACTCCGCCTGTGACAGTTGTCCGCATTGTACAGGAAGATTTGGCTCTGCTCTCTACTGCAACCACATGCTCCTGTCACACTGATGCTTGGAGATGGCAGGTCAGGAACCCGCGATCGATCTTGGAGACTACCCACCAGCAGTACCAGCAAGCAGTACCCAGCGGCAATGCCAGCCGGCAGTACCCACTGGCAGTACCAGCCAGCAGTACCCACTGGCAGTACCAGCCAGCAGTACCCACTGGCAGTACCTGCCAGCAGTACCCACCGTCAGTACCAGCCAGCAATACCAGGCAGCAGTACCTGCCCTGGAGGACAGCCAGCAGCAGTCGTCAGCCATACCCACCTGGGGGACAGCAGCAGCCAGCGATACCTGCAGGAATCCTGAGGAAGAACTGAATATTGAGGTCAGCTGAGTTGAAGGTAAATCCCAGTGCATCAATGTGAAAGCAACCTTAACCAGTTCAGATCCGCGTTATAGCTGAAAGACGGCTACAGCGCGGATCTCAATTGCCGGGCGGACGGCCATGGCCGTCCGCCCTTGTGCACGCTCCTGGTGCGCACTCACAGGCGGCAGCCGCTGCACGCTGCGTGGGCGTGCCCGCGGTTTGGATGGACTCAATGTCCACTTGTGACCCGCAATCGCCTGTCAGAGCTGCAGAACGGGGAACCACCAATGTAAGCATGGCGGTTCTCCGTTCTGTGAAGGGGGGCATGACAGATCTACTGATCCCTGTCACTGGGATCAATGAGATCTGTTATGTCCTTGCCAGCCTGGCCCCACACAGTTAGAACACATACAGGGAGCACAGTTAACCCCTTCACTGCCCCCTGCAGGTTAACCCCTTCACTGCCAATGGCATTTATACAGTAATCAGTGGGCATTTAATTTTCTGATCGCTGTATAAATGTCATTGGTCCCAAAAAAGTGTCAAAAATGTCTGACATGTCCACCCGAATATCAAAGTCCCAATAAAAATCACAGATCGCCACCAATACTAGTAAAATAAATAAATAAATAATAAAAATGCCATAAATCAATTCCCATAGTTTGCAAACCAATCAATATACGCCGATTGCAATTTTGTTTTTTTCCAAAAATATGTAGAATAATATATATCGGACAAAGCCAATGAATTATTTTTTTTTGGATATTTACTATAGCAAAAAAATATTGTTATTTTTTCAAAATCGTCGCTCTTTGTTTATAGCACAAAAAATAAAATACGTAGATGTGATCAAATACCACCAAAAGAAAGCCCTATTTGTGGGAAAAAAATTATAAAAACTTTGTTTGGGTACAACGTCGCACTACTGTGCAATTGTCATTCACAATGCGACAGCGCTGAAAGCCTAAAATTGTTCTGGGCAGGAGGGGGTTTAAGTGCCCAGTAAGCAAGTGGTTAAGCCCCTTTCACACAATCGGTCTGATTGGGTCCACCTGTCCGTTTTCATGCGGACCCAAACGGACTTTCACTTCTATAGAGCGGCAGATGTAAAAGGATTAGTGTCCGTTTACACCCGCTTATCTCCAATCTGATCGTCCCCTTCTGTCAGATCGGAGGGCCCTTGGGGTAGAGCAGGCTGTGTCCATGTCTGCTCTGCATATGTATATGCAGCGTGGACACAGACCTGTCATCCGCCTGCAATGCGGTCGGGGTGGGGTCGGAGCGCCACCTCCCTGAAATGAGTTTGCAACTTCCCTGAAATTAGTTTTTGCAGGTTGGGATATCTGTGATATATAAAGGAGTAATAGCAATGATTACTTCTAGCCTCATGTAAGATGTCCCCAGACTCTCATCTGCTGTACAGTATGCAGTGTTGCCAACCTCCCGCAACATTTTTTACTGGCAAAGCATGGAAAATTTACTGGCGGAGCACATTTTTTACTGACAACTTGAAAAATAACAGTACTCCTATTAAAAACTAAGACAATTGATATTTAAACACAACATGGAAACACTGACAATACCCATATCAAGTAATTTGCTTGGTTTACACTTAAAAAGTCAGCACATCATGACAAATTATCAGACCCTGATATTTATAGACAGTTGTAAAAATCACTGATTTTTACAAACCGTCAGTAAATTTACTGGCGGTTGGCAACCCTGACAGTATGTCTCCAGAGTCCAACCAAATCTGTAGCATGTCCACAATATCTGTACATTATTTCTTCCAGTATGTATGCATTCTTTGGCAGTTCTCTCTAGCATTACATACAGTACACTAAACATTATGTCCAGCCCTTTTGTCCAGACCCTTTAGGGTAACATCTGTGAACCCTTATACTTCATAATTTGCCCTAGGTGACAATTGTCTGGAGAGTCAGATCAGAAAACATTTATACAATACCTCTATTCTACAAAGACCTACTGGAGCTTACCAATTGTGGGAAAATAATTAATTAACCAGGTTGGAATGATCTGGTTTTCACTGCTGTCCATTCAAGATAAGGCTGGGGGTGTACACATGTACAATCATGCAGGTTTATTCCTAAATTATTCTACAGTACAATTATACTATAATTCTACCTTGTCTATCCTACTGCCAGGCATGGCTACCTTATTGTCTAATCCTTGAACATAAATCTCTTTCCGTACAGCGTTAATATCGGAGGTATGGAGACATCAAGTGACGTATACGAAAACAAGTTCGTCTGGAGTTATCGTAACGTCTGTAGAATCTGAACTTAGAATGTAAAAAAAGGGAATTGACGGTCATTCCATCGGTACGGACCGTCATCCTATCTGTTCCATCTTAATATCATATTAACATGACATCTTATTAAATCCTTATTTGGACGTACTAACATGTACACATGTGGGGGTCGGAATAGAACTTACCTGTCGTCACTTTTGGTCTAGTAAGGTTGGACCAATTAATTAATAA
>BLSH010476954.1:338616-349048 GCA_018402905.1 Glandirana rugosa
CACACCCCCCCCATAGGTAAGGGAGGTGAGTCCAAAACCTAAAGTGACTCGAGTCACGAGATCGACACGTCATACACACTACAATCTAGAGGTGGGGAACGGAATATGACTTTATCGGAAATTAGTCACACAAACTCTCTCCTCTTCTCCCGACGTCCATTTGACCATGTTGAATACAACCACCTAAACAAAGTAGAGACACATAGTCGATCCCGATTACTGAAGTCACCCATACATTTCCAAATGTTGGTGAAATTGGTGAACGACTGGGAAATGGGATATATATATACCACTGTTTCGCCGATGAGACACGTCCTAGATAAGATGCACTAGGACGTGAAGGTCCCAAACCCCGCACTAACCTGTGTCGCCCTCGGTTAGTCGTCCAGACTCCCTGCACTAAAGGCGGCCCTGGGGAACGATTGGTGGGTCCCGGCGGAAATCACGTCCCTCAGACCTGCTGATTGGCTCCCGCTGTGTCCAATCACGCCCCAAACCCTGGAAGTGCAGGATCACGTAGAATAGATCCTGCACAGAGTAGCCGCTTTGTCACCATATATATATAGGGTAAAGGGTCAGCAAGTGGTTAAAGTGGTTGTAAACCTTTACATACCCACTGAAGTCATTAGCCCTAGCTGATACACAGAGATGAAACAAATCCACCAACATAAGTTGTACCAGTTTACCTGCAGCCCTCTTCTCCTCTCTCAAACACACTGATTAAAGGCTATTTCAGTATAAGGCAAGGGGTGGAGATCTAACATCACACATACTGCACAGCTAGAGCACTGAGCTCAGTGAAATCCAAAACCTGAGTGGAGGGAATGGATACCCCCCCCCCCCACACACACACACACGCAAAATCAAAAGGAAATATACACAGCTGAGGATGACTATTATTAGTGACTCATGCAGTTAGCAGCAGGAAGAGACAGCTAGAAAAATTATATTTGGGAGTTCATTTACTAAAGATGGGGAGTGCAAAATCAGTCTCACTTCTGCATAGAAACCAGCAAGGGCATCAGCTTCTAGGTTTTATTGGCAACGCTTAATTGAACCAGCTGAGGTTAGAAGCTGATTGGTTTCTATGCGGAAGAGATCCTGATTGTGCACTCTCCAGCTTTAGTAAATAAAATAAATATTCCCCCTGCATGCAGCCACTGACTTCAGAGGCGCATGCGCAGTGAAGTTTCGGCGAAGGCCCGTCGTATCCTGCTGGACTGGAAGGCTCCCGCGCGCATGCGGGGGAGTGATGCTTTGTGGCTCCGGCCACTCACAGCGCTGGAGCCGCGTACCTGGAAAGGAACTACTGCCCTTGATCTGATACCTCACATGCATTGTGCAATTGCTGTTTACATACGACTTGAGACTGACGCTTGCGTCTACCTTTGCACCCGTGCACAGGGGGGACAGAGGTACATTTTTTTTAATTATTCATTTTGCTTTTTATTTTATTTTTACACTGTCCCTTTCATCCTTTTTTTCTATAATTTTTATTGTTATCACGGGAAATTTAAATATCCTCTATGATAAAAATAGGTAGTGTTGCACATTTGTTTTTTTAAATGTGGGGTTAAATTGGGGCTATTAGACTCTAGACCTCTCATCGGCCCTTAAAGCATCTGACCACACCAAAATCGGTGTGATAAGATGCTTCCCCAATTTCTCAATGGCGTGGTTTATATCTGACAAAACCAAAGTCATGAAATGCTCGTAGCCTGCGGTATCTTAGGCCATAGAGATGATTGGAGCCATTCTCGGGTTGCCCGGTGGGACAGGAGAGCCCGAGAAAACCATGTAAAACGGCTGGAGGGGGGGGGGTGAGTTCCCTCCCACTGCTTGTAAAAGCAGTCTAGCAGCTAATCAGCCACTAGGGTTGCTTTTACATGAAAGCCGACCACCGGCTGAAAAGAACGATACCTAGATGATACCTATACTTGCTGGCATCATTCCAATATAATCATTCTAAGACCAGCAACATACTAATGTGTCGTTGGACCTTGTTGGGCATATGCTGTAATGTTTGTTTTTTTCATGAAGCCAGTGGGTTAAATGTAAAAAAAGAATCAAGCGGTGGGTATGCCCACCATTAGAAAACCTCCCTTCATCCACCCACTTCTAATGTTGGGCATAGCCTCTTTTTAAAAAAGATATACCAGAGCATAGGGGCAATCTGCCCCAATTTCCACCCCTGCCCCTATGCTCCAGTATATATGCTCTTTTTTTAACTGTGGTGGTGAAATCACCTCCAACAGCGCTGGAGTCACTGCTTTATATATGGTGGGAGCAAACACTATTGCTGTCACCCTAAATAAATCAGCGCTGCAGCTGGCGTACCTGAAAACCAAATAAAGATTAATAAAACACAGTAACATAAAAAAATAACATTCCTGCTAAGAAGAAAAAATAAGCGTTACATGAAAACATTATAAAAACATTACATACCTGCAAAAAAAAAAAACATGATGATAAACAGCAACAAAACGGTATGCATAACAAACAATAGAGAGAGCAATAGAAAGAGAATAGAGAGAAAATAGAGATAGAAAAACAAGAAACGTACAACTGTTTTTGGCTTTTATTATTTTATGTTTTTATAACTTTTTTTTATCTTTTTGTTTTTTTTGGTACGTTTTGTTTTTTTTCTTATAACAGTAAACAGTAAAGGTTAGGGTCTCTAAAAATGTGGTGACATCTTTGGAGACCCTGTGAACGTGTGCCCTATTCCTGTGCAGTGCTGTTTCCTACGCTAATACTCAACTAGTGTATGGTAGCACTCGAAACAGTCACCGATGCAGAGACCAGGCTGGCCAAAACAGGTTCGGCAATAATAACGGGTGTCACGCCTGTATCCGCGTCATTGGCAGACACAACATCTTTTTTGGGGGGTAGGGGTACCAGGAATGGCATGTGAAAAACGCCGTCCATTCAGCCGGCTCACTGCATTTGGATTGGGAACATGGGGTGCAGAACCATCTGGATACAGAAGGGCTCTGATGACCTCTTCCTGGAATTGATGGAGAGGTCCAGTCCATCCTGACGCTTTGTATAGCACAAAAGCGTTCAGCAAAGCCAATTGGAATAAGTAAACAGACGCTTTTTTGTGCCAGCGTCTAAGGGGAATTAAGTACGGCGCCAATACTTGGTCATTGAGGTCCACCCCTCCCATATTTTGGTTATCTTCGTGGACACAGAGGGGTTTCTCCACAACACCAGTCACCATTCTAATTTGGATAGCCTTGTCTGCGTGAATGGAGGAAAGAATGAAAACATCATTTGTATCCCTCCACTTGCGAGCAAATTAATACATCTCAAGCAGGCTCTCTCCCCCCGACTATGACGGGATTCTACCAGCCGTTGGGGGAAGCCCCAGCGATTAGATCGCACAGTGCCACATGCGCTAATTTGGTGATCAAACTAAAAAGCGGCAAGCTTGAGTAGTAATTGTCCATTAACAAATGGTACCATTTTCCGGATAAGGGTGACATCAAGCTCCACACAATTTTGCCAGCACTCTCCATGTAGTCCGGGCATCCTTCCGGCTCTACATGACTATCTTTGTCCTCATAAACCAGAAAACTACACATATAGCCTGTGGCCCTGTCACAGGGCTTATACAATTTAACCCTGTATCTGGAACGCTTGCTGAGGACGTACTGTTTGAAAGCAAGACGGCCAGCAAATTTAATCAGGGACTCGTCCATGCACACAACTTGGTTGGGAATAAAATGTGCTGCGAACTGCTGGTTGAGTGGTTTATGAGGGGCCAAATTTTGTACAGCAGGTCATATTCAGGATCCCCATATGGGCGACCGAGTTCATTGTCGTTGAAATGCATGAACCGCAGGATCTGCTCATATCGTGTCCTGGCCATGCAAGCAGAGAAGACATACATATGATGAATTGAGTCAGTGGACCAATATAACCGCAATTCAGGTTCTTTATGTATGCCCATGTTGAGGGTAAGTCCCAGAAAGGTCTTAAATTCGGAAACTGTAATTGGTTTCCAATCTCTGGCAAGTAACAAATGGGGACTGTCGGTGATGTATTGACCAGCATATAAATTGCTTTGGTCCACAATAGATCTATAGAGATCTTCGGTGAAAAACATGCATAAAAATCAATGGCCCTAAAGTCAACTGTATTCACCGTGATTCTGGGTTGGCCAGTGAAAGCGGGAAGTACAGGCGCTGCATCAGTGGTGGGTTGCTAATCAGGTTTTGAAAGCACGTCAAGAAGGGCACTATGGGCTCTGTGGGCCTGTGTTCGTCTTTGTCTTCGTGGCTGCAGGAGACTACTTGTGCCAGTCACACCAGCTTGAACTGCACTTATGGGACTCGTCACGTCACCAAGTGTTACTGCAGTGCTGGTTGTATGATCAGGATGTACTAGGCCGCTGGTGCTCTCCAGGTCACCAGAAGGAGTAGCGGCGCTAGTACTGGTTGTTCATAAAGGTGCGAGATGGCTTTGAGTAGTCTTTGACAGTGTATCGATCAGCGGGTTGTTTATTCGGAATGAGTATGAAATGAAGTTAGGGGAAGAGTTCTCTACCTGAGGATTGGACAACTTAAGCGTCCATTCGGTCTCTCCTATATGGTGGGGATGAGCCAGGGCTCCTTGGAACATCTTCTCTGCGGTTAGGGTGAAGAGGAGGTGATTCAGAGTTTCTACGGCATCTGTCTCTGTGTCTTTGAGCTCTAGGGGTGGAGTTGTTGGAAACTTAGATCCATGATTCGGAAATGGAGAACGTGCAGTACCATTCTGGTACTTCCGTATAAGGGATGTTGAGCGTTTCACAAAAGGCATGTAAGTCGTCGGGGGTTCTTAGATGAGCAGAATAACCTCTCCAGGTAGCAGATAGACAGAAGGGGAACTTCCATCTGTACGGGATGCCTCTTGTTCTGAGTTGGTCCAGCAGGGGGCGCAAAGCTCTCCTGTGATTCAGGGTTATGGTGGAGAGGTCTTGGAACAGCTTGATCTCAGAACCATTAAAGAGAACTCTATTGCAGTCTCGGGCTTTTCTGAGGATTGCTTCTATTTGTGGGAAGTTCACTAAGCAGCAAATAATGTCTCTAGTGGGGTCTGATTCCCGTCCCCTGGGTCTTAGTGCTCTGTGGATTCTCCCTATTTCAATGGGGGAGTCTGCAGGCCTTTCTAGCAGATCCTTGAAGATCCCCACTACAGTCTGTTCGATCTGATGTTGTTCAATTATTTCAGGGAGCCCCCTAATACGTACGTTATGACGTCTTCCACGATTATCGAGGTCCTCCAGGTGTCTGTGCATATCGATTATGTGTGAGAGGTTTAAGTCCGTGGATCTTTGAACTTGTCTGATTGCATCAGCATGGCAGGTTGTTGTTTGTTCCACCACTCCCATTCTCATGGAGACTGCATGTAAGTCAGCCCTGAGGTCAGATATGGCGGCTGTCAGGGTGGCTTTTATATCTGCCGCCACTGCTTGTAGGTCGTTCAAACAGAGCGGGTTGGATGAAGCAGGGTATGCGGCTTTCTGCTGTGTATTCGCCTGGATCTGGGATACGGCCGGGGATTCTAACTCCATCTAAGTGGAAGTGCGACTACCCCCTCCTGCTAGTCGGAACATTGCTGAAATATTTCCAGGTGGTTGTGATGACTGATCTTTTGGATTGCAAGAAGCTGTGGTAGGATGGTCATTTTTCCCCATGGCTGGGAGTGGGTTGGGGGTGGAGTGAATTCCTGTGGTGGCTAATGAAGCTCCACTGTGCAGTAGGGCACAATTTAGGCGGCCATCAGTAAGCGGGGCTTGTCCAGACCCCCCTGATTGGAGAGATTATGATTTTTGGATGGATGGATGGGGGCCTGTGTGGCTGTTTCAGACGCTGCGGCCTGGTCGCTGGTGAGGCCTCGGCCTCAATTTGCGGATGTCGCGGATGGATGAGTGGGCCTGTGTAATGTATTGGCCCAGTTTAATGTGGGGGGGATGAGGGGTTCCCAGTGCCTTGCTTCGGGGTCCGAAGCAAAGTGAGAGAGCTGGATTGAGGCTGTAGAGTCGCGGATGATACTGCGGCCTAGGCGCAGTTGAAGCCGCGGTCTAAATTTCAGGGCACCACGGCGGACGGTCACGGGCGGCGGAAATTTTTAGCTTGGTCTATATGGGAGGGTAGTGGAAGGCCCCCTGGGTGTGTAACGGTGCTCACCGGGCTTCAATGAGTATGGATGCCTGAGGATTGTCTTTGGATCTCCAGAGCTCTCTATGGATGCGTCCACCGTCCTCCGAGTCCGGACCACGCCCCCTCTAGCGGCGCTAGTACTGGCTCTCTGCTCCATACGAGAGCCCTGCGGTTCTTGCACCTCAGCGACAGCATAACGGGATCTGGTACTCCTGACCTTAGCAGGGACCACTCCGTCGTCAGAGCTATCTGTCATGGAGCCGCTGTTGTCTACGAGTTCGTATGATAAGTCTGAATCTGACAGTGAGGCTTCCCCATCGCTCTCATCTGTCATACTCAACAACACGTAGGCCTCTTCACTAGTGTACCTCGGATTTGACAGGGCTTCTAAATTTATAGGTACACTAGTGTGACTCACAGGCAAAAAAGTGCACCTGGTTGTCAGAGCATGTTTTAAGTCGCTACCAAAATCACTGTCAGATTTCGCAGGGATTGGGCACAATCTCTGTGAACGCTGCAGATATGTGTTCTGTGTTTGGTAAGAGTCAGTGATCTATTGATCCTGCACTTGCGTGGGCTGGGCTGGGTGGAGGGGCTAAACGCGGGTGTTAGCAGGTATCTGGGCTGTTCCGCTAACGCCGCATTTTTTAGAACACTAATCTAGTGGGGACGCTAATATAGATCTGATCAGATACTGCATTAGTATCTAACACCTATCTAATGTTTGTGTATGTGTGTCAGAGTACCTTACTAACTGGCCCTTCCTGGTGCTAACGCTGACCCTAATGCACGCTAAAACCTAACTGGGGTCAAAACCTATAAAAGGTATATAAAATAATATACTGCGGGTAATTTGATGGGGGAAAAAAACTAGCTAGCTAGCATCACCCGTGACACTTACACAGTGATCACAGGTGACAGGGGGCAATCAAGGGGTTAAAAACTTTATTAGGGGAGGTATTTACACCTACCTAGGCCTAATACTACCTACCCTAACACTGATTAGTGTCACAAGGGTCACAAGTACAGCAATCAGTGAACGGTCCGATTGCTGCACACAGTGACGGGGTGACAGGAGTGAAGGGGTGAACTGGGGAGGCGATCAGGGGGGTTAAAAGTGTGTCTATGTGTACTGGTGTCAGTGTAGTGTTAATGCAATTATGCTATCCTCTCTCTTCTCTGCAACGGAAAAGAATGCAGAAAGGGGAGATGACATCACTTCCCCTGTCTGTGTTTACATTCCACAGACAGGAGGGGCATCCTATTCGCTGGGACCGATCAACAGGAATAGACCAAAATTCATTGTTCTATTCCTGTGGATTGAACGGACCTGTAGCATATCGGACCGCCGCAACCGCGCCGCAACTGCCCCCTAGCTGTGCCTGTGATCGCCACCTATATACGGCGATTCGCGGATTAGCACCACATTGCTGCAGTAAAAAGGCGGTAGTTGGTCAGGAACCGGTTAAAAGTATCTGCAGACATGTTTGTTTTCCAGTGTTTAATAGAAATAAAAGTATAAGAATTTCTGTCAGGCTTTTGTTGCTGTGTATCCCCTGGGGCAATCTAATCTTCCCCTTTGTCCTAGAGACATTAGTCTCCAGGATAGAAAGTGAGGCAGAGTAAAAATAATTAGAACAGTCACCAAACCTGAAGAAGAGGGCATATCTTCCAATACCTTCCTTTGTTCTGGTGACAACTGTCAAAAGTGGAATTTCTCTTTGCTATAGGAAGACTTCTACATGCTTCTTGTTATATCTTTTAGGGATAGAAAGCATGTCGATATTTCCACAATGGGGGCACAGATATCCATTAAACCAGAAACTGAAGTGCCACATCACTGCTATGAGGTCTAGATATAATGTTATTCTGACAAAAGTCAGGGGGATAATCCAGAAAGTAACCAACTTTGTATGCCTGACTTACCAGAATAGTTATATCTAGACCTCTTAGTAGTTGTGTTGCTTTTGAATCCTGTTACATTACGCTACAATCCAAGGCGATCGTGGAGATCCTCTGGGGTGTAGAAAGTGCCTGCCTGGGAACCAGATCATTTACATCAACATCAGTACTTTAAGATAGCAGTACCAGTGAGATAACGCTATGGGTACAGAGCTATTTCTCCAATTTTCTCAGCAATAAAACATGGTAGATGTACTAATCTTTTCAACTCTATCTTTTACACTTTATATTTTATCTTTAATTTTTTTTTCCGAAATCTCTTGGAGGTTAACTGTAATATCATATGAATAATAAAAGGAGAGTAATTACTTCTACTCTTATTACAAAGACATCTTTTTTTCTTTAATTTGATTAAAGTTTCCAGGCAAGAATTTTGTAAAACCCCTTGGGATAAGCGCCTAATCATCTATCCTCGTAATGTAAAGAACCTGTAGATAAGATCAATTTCCCTCAGAAGAGATTAAGGTAAGGATATAATAGAGGGTTTGGTAGCAAAATTGTGTACAATTAATCACAGCAGAGACATCCCTATGTGTCCAAATAGGCCAGTTGAAGGTTTGTGCACTTGGTGCTGTGTTTGCTTCGGTGTTCAATATACTGTACTGTAAATTGTATTCTCTTTAAACAGATTTAGGTGGGTGGGGCAGTTAATACAACATACAGGCTAAAGTGAATGCTATAGTAAACATTAGAGTAGAACTTCACTCTCCCAACCAACATTGATTGATTTATTTTAATCCTTATGCTGCTAGCATTTGTAAATAGATAGGAAAGTATATCATATTTACTTGTTATAAACTGCTTTTTTACATTTCTTCAGTCACTTCCTGCTTTCTTGCCTAGGCAAAGCATGTCATACATCCCTGGAGTCTTCAGGAGGGGAGAAAGAGTTTTCTCAGCTAAGCACTCTCTCCTGCATGCATGCCCGAGCTAGGCATGGCTGATGGATTCCAGGAAGTAAATGTTACATGAATCATTTGCCCTTACTTAAGATGGCCACGGCCAGAAATGCTAGCGGGTGTTTTTCAAAGTGATTTCTCAACAAAATAAAGCATGGAGACCTGGATGGATTGAGGAGTTTGCTTTGAATATTAAACATAAATTAAATAGTGTTCATGGTTTTTGGTGCTCAGATGCAGTGAATGTCCACTTCAAATGGAAGGCAACACCACACATCATATTGTCTATCATTACTCATTTGTTTATTTAATGATCATTCCAAATCCTTAAATGCATTCACCAAAATGTTATCAACAAGGTTCAAACAACCCAATAGGTGGAATGGTGGGAATGTAACTCGTGGTTCTCTAAGTTCTGCGGTCTGTAGATAGGGTTGCCGCATCATCCCTTTAATCGAGGACACATATGAATTACCCAGGTTCTGGGGCTAATTTAATACAGGTAAGGCACCAAGTGAGTTTAATTACTGCCTTAATCAGCCACAGAACCTGTGTAATTAATATGTGTCCTGGATTAAAGGGATGATGTGGCAACCCTATCTGTAGACCAAACCATGGCACACATACAACCACCTGGGACTGCTTCCAATTCTTATCAAGAACAAAGAATCCCCTATTATTATAATCATATACAAAGTGCAACATTGTGTACAATTGCTCACAACAGACACAACCCTATGAAATAAATTTATTAAAACCGGAGCACTTACAAACTGGAACAGCTGTGTATGGCTTCTTACTTCTACTTGTTCAATTAAACTTTGACAATAAAACCTGGAAGTTAATTGGTTTCTATAGAGTACTGCACCATATTTTGCATGCTCCAATTTTAGTAAATCAACCCCTGTCTGTCCAAATAGGCCAGTTGAAGCTTTAATGTTCAATATAACTTGTTTTCTTTTTAAATAGATTTGGGAGGAGAGTGGGGGGGGGGGGGGGGGCATATAACTTGTAATTTCGAAGTTGACCGGATAAACCTGTCTGTCCCCAACTAAATGATTTTAACCTCGTACGTTTTATACCACGTCATGAGATATCTTTGGTTAATTGAAGGTCCAAAATAACAGTTTCAAATTAACTTGTTCATCTTCATTCTTCGGTATGTGTCGACAAGGTCAAACATTCACGAGGCCAAAATTATTTAAATAAAGTATCCCAACACAGACAACACTCGTTAACATGTGTTACAACGTGAAACATATACTAATATTATTATCCCCTAAGAAACAAGAACTATTCTTAACCTTCGTCAGGGTCCACCAACATACACACGGTACCAAACCAGATGTCTATCCCAACGGTGTAGTAGGGAAATTAGGTCCTGTGTATAATTAATGTGTCCAAGACACCGACTAATTCCGT
>BLSH010476954.1:422199-443347 GCA_018402905.1 Glandirana rugosa
GACTACTCCACCGTGACTACTCCACCGTGACTACTACTCCGTGAATATACGTCGTTACTCATATAAGTGCCTCATCATCAGTGCCACCTCATCAGTGCCACCTCATCAGTGCCAATCAGTACTGCCAGATCAGTGCCCATCAGTGATGGAGAAAATTTACTTATTTACAACGTTTTGTGACAGAAATAGAGAATTTTTTTTTTTTTCAAAATTTTCGGTCTTTTTTTGTTTATAGCGCAAAAAACAAAAACCGCAGAGGTGATCAAATACCCCCAAAAGAAAGCTCTATTTGTGGGAACAAAATGATAAAAACTTTGTTTGGGTACAGCGTCGCACGACCGCGCAATTCTCATTCAAAATGCAACAGCACTGAAAGCTGAAAATTGGTCTGGTAGGAAAGTGTTGTAAGTGCATAGTATTAAAGTGGTTAATCTCAAAAGGTAGCAACGAGCACTGCCACGGACAAAGTGATATAAAAAGAATAAAGTTAAATGTGCCGCACTTGTGACATGATTATAAATATCGTGAATTTCAAAAAATTACAGAACAATTAGAGTCCATATGACAGAATAGTGAACATAATTGTAGAACAAAAGTATGTGTACAAAAGATATTGTAAACATCTCTTGTCTTTGGAAGTCCTTCAAAGTTTGTAATAAACAAATTTATGTGAAAAGAGAACAGAAGTGCTAAAAAAAAGTTTTCTCTAATAACACATAGTCCCGTGGATTAAAGTGCATTGAAAAAATGTGAAGATGCTAAGACAATCCTCTTTCCAGGACAGCGTTCACCTGGGGAATTTACTGCAGTCTATCAATGGAGTGTGTCTGTGTAGTGAGTACTCAAGTTAAAGTGCACCAAGCACCACTTTACATTGATTAAAGTGCATCCACGTACACATTTCCACATCTTTATTACATTTGGTTAATAAGCACCCCGTTTCTCCATCATGTCTGGGAGGACAAGGAGAGGCAGACATTCCCATGGCACTGTGACATGGCCAGCAGCATGTGTGTCCACAGGCAAAGGTGGATGTGGTCAGTCCTCAGACAGGGCATCATTTCCTCTGTTTAGTGATGTTGCCCGTGCTATCCAGCCACAGCATGCAGGGGAAGTGGTGGACTGGCTTGCTAAACCATCCTCATCCTCTGTCACCCAAGCAGAGACTAGTGCACAGTCCCCTGCAGCTGCCAGAGTGGCTAAACCTGCCTCCTTGTCCACAGCTTTTCCTGCCATAGCCCCAGCATCAGGCATGGAGGAGTCAGCTGAGTTATTTGAATACAGCGTAAGCCACTTGCTCCTTGACGATGCACACCTATTACTTGATTCAGATGCTGGTTCTGAGGTTGAGGAAAGCGGGAACATGAGCCTACAGAGAGGGGAGAACACCGGTACACAAATTGGCAGTCATGTTTCCCCCAGCCTCTGCGTATTGCCACATTGTCTCCCGTGGTAATGAGGATGGAGGAGATGATTATGAGGTCACTGACGTGACTTGACTGCCGGATAGAGCAGAGGAGGAAAGTGAGGGTGAGACACAACCCCAACGAGGCAGCCATCATGGAAGAGTAGAGAGCAGCCACCCTATTCCATCACATTGTGGAGCTGTTATCTCCCAGCCCACTTCCCATAGCGCAGCTGTCTGGGCCTTTAATACATGTGCAGCTGATCGCACTGTTGCAATTTGCAAACATTTTCTCAAACACATCAAGCGTGGCAAAAACACCAGCCTTTTGGGTACCACATGCTTGACAAGGCATTTAACCTCCCACCACTCAACCCGTTGGCAAGAGCACCTGAAAACCACAATACAGGGGAGCAATTCTGTTCCTCCTCCTTACTCACCTCAGTCTGCCCCCGCTATACCTCATGACCTCTCAGCAGCCTCCGCTGACAAGGATGATGATATAGTGTAGGGTTTGCAAGGTCCTTACAGCACATACCGCAAATTACTCTGCCCCATCTGCTGCAGCAAAAAAAAATGTATAATATACATATATATATAGTGACAGCAGGCAGGTAAAAACGCCTCATTGCATGCTGCAAGATGGCAGGGGTATGTGTGTCCGAGATTCAGACTCTATGCGGACTTATACCACTAGGGGGTAGTACTGAGAGTCTATCAGGGGTAGAGGTAATGAGCCCAGCTGAATTGAGCTGGCTCATTAAGGCCTCTACGAAAAAAACTCCCAGGTGGCCTAGGGAATTGCTCCACCCTGGAACCAGTTTTCCGCGTCATCAGACTGGGGAGCGTAACATCCTGAATGGTAAGGCTAAGTGGCCTAGGATTTATTTTGTTGTTTGTTTTTGTTTTGCTGTTTTTTCACCTTGTAAATAGTGTAATAAACTGCCTTGTTAATTTTAACCTACAACTGCTGTCTTGCTGTGCCTAAATTGTGTAATGAACCCTTCCAGGGGGTCACACACACCCGCTGCCGAGCTAACCCCCTTACAGTTGGTGGAGGATGCGGGCAGATTTTTTGAAAGGCCAGCATGGAAGAGTTACTGAGACAGCTTGCTGTAGCAAACGCTAATCAGCAACAAGCGAACTTTGAGCAAAGGCGTATAAATCAACAAGTGCAGCAAAGTATGGAAGCACAGCAGCGAGCTCACCAGCAAAGTATGGAAGCACAGCAATGAGCCCAGCAGCAATCTGAGGTTCGCTTAATTGATCTATTGCAGAAGCAAGAGCAGAGACTCCTAAAGCAAATGGATGCCATAACACAACAGCGTCCGCAGACCAGTGAGGCAAGTGGTTTGATTAATACGTCATCATTTTGTGTGAGCCATTTACTGCCAAAAATGACTGGAGAGGATGATCCTGAAGTGTTTTTGACAACATTTGAAAGGACTGCTGAGAGAGAAAAGTGGCCTAAGGAGCAGTGGGCTGGACTGGTGGCTCCTCTATTAGCTGGGGAATCTCAGAAAGCATATTATGACTTAGAGCCAGACCAACCAAAAGACTACGTTGTGCTAAAAACAGAAATATTGGTATGGCTGGGTGTCCCCCTGGCTGTCCGGGCTCAGCGTGTGCATAACTGGACTTTCCAACTTGAAAAAACCCCCAGGTCGCAAATGTATGATCTCATTCACCTGGGCAGGAAGTGGCTGTAACCTGAAACTCTGACAGCACCAAAGATTGTGGAACATGTGGTAATGGATCGGTTCCTGAGATCTCTACCTACTGCTATCCAAAAGTGAGTAAGCCATGGAAACCCGGACACAGCCAACAAGCTTGTGGATCTGGTAGAGAGGTACTTGGCTACAGAGAACCTGACCACCTCTCCCAGGGACTCACAGACTTTCCACCCTAAGACCAGACCATCCCCAGTGGCAGGTAAGATGACTCCAAGGGGTAAGGGCGGAGAGAGTGAGAGGGCGGGAAGTTTGCATAATGTATGGCGAATGCAGTCAAAGTTGCAGGAAGCAGGGACAAAGTTTATTACCATTGCTGGCAAGAGGGACATATTGCAGCCAATTGCCCAGTTGTGGATGAGCCTATGGAATGTGACCATCTAAGAGAGAGATGCATGCACTGCCACTCAGGGAACTGAAAAACATTTATGCAAAATGTGTATTAATGATAAAAGTGTTGTTGTGTTGCTAGATTCAGGTAGTCTGGTAACATTGATCAAAGCTGAATTAGTTACTACAGATGTCTCTAGGAATAACAAGGCGGCTGTTATTTGTGTACATGGGGACACCAGAGAGTATCCTGTGGCTAAAGTGGTTTTTGAGACCCCCAAAGGTAACATAACTCATCAGGTGGGGTTGGTGCCTCACTTACCGCATGATGCCATTGTGGGGAGGGATTTTCCAAAATTCTGGGAACTCTGGGATGGTCCTGAACCCCCACAGAGGTCCCTAGAGGTCAGGAAGAGGAATCCCAGGTATCCTCTGAGAATGGTGAGACCTCTCAAGATTTTCCCTTGTCGGTGTTAGCCGGAGACACTCTGGAACCTGGAACATCTCCAGACGAAAACATGCCGTCTGTTGAGTTCTCTAATTTAGAGGTTCACAGGGAAAATTTTACCACAGAACAGGTAAAAGACCCCACCCTGATAAAAGCATGGGAAAATGTGGTAAAGATAGATGATGAATTAGTGAACCCGGATCAGTCTTGCGGTTACCCATACTTTATGGTGGAACAGGATCTGTTGTATCGGGTTGCTCAAAAGGTGGATGAAACCATTGAGCAACTTGTGGTACAGAAAACCCTATAGGAAGTTGGTATTGGAATTAGCCCATGGGCACATTTTGGGAGGTCATATGGGGGCGGAGAAGACCAGAGAGAGTATTGCAAAGGATCTATTGGCCTGGGGTCATGAAGGAAATAGAAAATTATTGTTCCTCCTGCCCTATGTGTCAGAAGTCGGCACCTTTGTCACATTTCCATAACCCACTGGTACCTCTCCCCATCATTGAGGTTACCTTTGAGGAGGATCGCAATGGATTTGGTAGGTCCGATACTGAAGTCCGCTAGGGGGCATCAGTACATTTTGGTCATAATGGACTATGCCATCCGCTATCCCGAAGCGATCCCTCTTAGGAATACCTCTGCCAAGATGATAGCCAAAGAGCTATTTTTGGTCTTCAGCCATGTGGGTATTTGTAAGGAATTGCTTACACACCAGAGTACCCGGTTTATGTCCAGGGTAATGAAAGAGTTGTGCAAGTTGTTCAAAGTGACACAAATACGTACATCCATTTATCACCCTCAAACAGATGGGTTGGTTGAAAGGTTCAACAAAACCCTAAAACAAATGTTAAAAAAGGTGGTGGATCGAGATGGAAAGGTTTGGGGCTGTTTAATACCCTACTTGATGTTTGCTATTGAGGAAGTACCACAATCCTCTACCGGGTTCTCGCCCTTCAAGTTACTCAATGGGAGACACCCAAGAGGGCTGTTGGATATCGCCAAGAAAACTTGGGAAAGTGAGAGTTCTCCCCTCTGGAGTGTGATTGAGTATGTTGCCCTGATGCAAGACAGAATTGCACAGGTAATGCCAATCGTCAAAGAACACTTGGCCCAAGCGCAGTTAGCACAACAAAGGGTTTATAACCGCAAGGCAAAGACCAGTACTTTTTCACCGGGGAATAGGGTGTTGGTACTCGTCCCTACGGTCGAAAGCAAATTTCTGGCCAAATGGCAGGGTCCATACGAAATAATTGAATAAGTGAGTGAGGTGAACTACAGGGTCAGACAACCAGGACAGCGAAAGCCAGAACAGATCTACCACATTAATCTGTTGAAAGCCTGGAGGGATAGGGAATCCCTAGTCACAGAAACCTTGGTGTCGCAGACTCAGTCTGATTGCTTAATTCCTGAGGTTGGAATAGCAGTCACCCTATCGAAACCCCAAAAATAGGAGGTGAAAAAGTTTGTGCTCCACAACAGAGAGGTGTTCTCTGAGCTGCCGGGACAAACATCTGGGGTAGAGCATGACATTATCACCCAGCCAGGAGAGAGTGAAACTAAAACCTTATCGAACACCGGAGGCCTGACGGGAGGCAATACGTGGGGAATAGAGTTGAGCGAACCCGAACTGTAAAGTTTGGGTCCGTACCGAACTTTTGGGTGTCCGGGACCCAGACCCGAACCCGGACTTTTCAAAAAAATCATCTGCAAACTGTGTGTGAAAACTATAAATTAGCCAGGATAAGCCATATGAGTGTTCTACAATTATCTTCAAACTGTGTGAGAAAAGTCTAAATTAGTTGGAAGAACCCATCTCACTGTTCTACAATCATCTTCAAACTGTGTGAGAAAACTATAAATTAGCGGGAGAAGCCATATCGCTGTTCTAAAATCATCTTCAAACTGTGTGAGCAAACTATAAATTAGCAGTAGAAGCCATATCACTGTTCTAAAATCATCTGCAAACTGTGTGAAAACTATAAATTAGCCGGGAGAAGCCATATGAGTGTTCTACAATTATCTTCAAACTGTGTGTGAAAAGCCTATTGCAGGCGCATGGAGCCATATTAGTGTTCTAAAATTTAGATTAGAACAATAATATGGCTCTCTATGCGGCTGGAAGAACAGTAATGTGGCTCTATCCCCCTGCAATAGGCTTTTCCCATATACTTTGAAGTTGATTTTAGAACAGTGATATGGCTTCTCCCGGCTATTTTTTAAGTTTCACACACAGTTTGCAGATGATTTTAGAACACTCATATGGCTTCTCCTGCTAATTTATACTTTTCACACACAGTTTGAAGATAATTGTAGAACACTCATATGGCTTCTCCCGGCTAATTTATAGTTTTCACACACAGTTTGCAGATGATTTTAGAACAGTGATATGGCTTCTCCCGGATAATTTATAGTTTTCTCACACAGTTTGCAGATGATTTTAGAACAGTGATATGGCTTCTCCCGCTAATTTATCGTTTTCTCACAGTTTGAAGATGATTGTAGAACAGTGATATGGCTTCTCCCACTAATTTATACTTTTCACACACAGTTTGAAGATAATTGTAGCACACTCATATGGCTTCTCCCGGCTAATTTATAGTTTTCACACACAGTTTGCAGATGATTTTAGAACAGTGATATGGCTTCTCCCGGCTAATTTATAGTTTTCTCACACAGTTTGCAGATGATTTTAGAACAGTGATATGGCTTCTCCCGCTAATTTATAGTTTTCTCACACAGTTTGAAGATGATTGTAGAACAGTGATATGGCTTCTCCCGGCTAATTTAGACTTTTCTCACACAGTTTGAAGATGATTTTAGAACACTGATATGGCTTCTCCCGGCTAATTTAGACTTTTCTCACACAGTTTGAAGATGGTCCACATCCACCTCCATTTTTGATTTTTTTTAATGTGATTTTTGTTTAAAAATGCTTTTAAGTTATTTCCCTGTCCCCATTTCTTTGTAGGGCACTTGTCCAACCCTTACCCCCATTTTCCTTCCTTTTGCAGACCTCTTGGAATTTTTAGGACTTTTTTACAGCCATTTTAGTGCCTAAAAGTTCGGGTCCCCATTGATTTCAATGGGGTTTGGGGTCCGGGTCAAAGTTCAGGTTCTGTCCGGACCCGAACCCGGACTTTGTCCCGAAGTTCGGCCGAACCAGCAGAACCCGAACTTCCAGAGGTTCGATCAACTCTAGTGGGGAACAAATGCTTGAATTAGGTGTGATAGAAGAGTCCCAGAGTGACTGGTCCAGCCCAATCGTCTTAGTGCCCAAACCTGATGGGAGCAGGCAATTTTGTAACGATTTCCAGCAGTTGAATAAAGTTACAAAATTTGACACCTACCCCATGCCATGCATAGATGAACTGATCGACCAGCTGGGAACAGCCTGATATATGACGACCCTTGATCTCACCACGGGGCATTGGCAAATTCCCCTAGCTGAATCAGCAAAGGAGAAAACGGCATTTGTAACACCAGAGGGGGCACTCCAATACAGAACAATGTCGTTTGTGTTACAAAATGCACAAGCCACATTCCAGCGGAAAATGGACAAGATTCTGAGGCCCCATCAGAAGTATGCTGCAGCCTACTTGGATGATGTGATTATCTACAGTACAGATTGGGCCTCACATTTGCCAAGTTTATATTGGTTCCTTTAGCTGGTGAACTATCGGCTTGGGAGTAGTGACGTTTAAGGCCGCTGATTTTGCCATATTTACACTAGGCCCAGAGACCCTTCCAAAATGCCTGTAGGAGTTTAAGAATATTCGAGATTGAAATAAGGGGGAGATGTAATAAATAGCAGCAGATCGTCTGCGAATAATGCACATTTATGTGTGTGCGAGCCACATTTTACTCCCAGGATGCCGAGATGTTCTCTAATAGCGATCGCCACAGATTTGATTGCAATGGCAAAAATTAGTGGAGAGAGGGGGCAACCATGTCTGGTTCCCTTATATATGGGGAACAGGTCTGAATAGTAGTTTTGAAGTTTGACCTGAGCACCGGGATTTGTGTATAATGCTCTTAAGGGCTGCAGGAACCGAGGGCCGAAAACCCAGCTACTTAAGACTTCGAATAGATATGACAAATCTACCGAATTGAATGCTTTTTGTAGATCCACGGATAGAAGGATCCCCTCCTGATGTGGTCTCCCATCCCAGCTGCATTTTAAAATTGAGATGACATCTACAGCTCTACGAATCTGATCTGGGACTTTCCTCCCCTGGATAAAGCCCACCTGATCCGTGTGGACATATTTCCCTATAAATGTGGACAATCTATTGGCCACAATCTTGTTGATCAGGGATATAGGTCTATAATTGCTAACATCTGAAAGGTCCTTTCCAGGTTTGGGGATAACTGATACATAGGACAGATTAGCTTCCCTATTCAGGGTAGACCCCCCTTGGAGAGAGTTAAAAAAAATTCTGTTAAGGGGCGATTGTGGGGCCAAACATTTTATAGTAACCCATACAGAACCCGTCCGGGCCCGGGGCTGAACCCTTCTTGAGGTTTTTGATTACATCTAGAACCTCTGCTTCGGTGATCGGTTCTTCAAGGGAGAGCCTATGTCCCTTATCTATCTTAGAGAGGTGGATGTCATACAGGAAATTGGTAAGGGTAGGGGGTTGAGCTACTTTCTCTGCCTCAAAGTTTGGCATAATATTTCTGGAATGTGGCCATGATCCGTTGGGGGTTCTGTGTAAGGTACCCCCGGATCTTTGGGAAGAAGGTCTGGAGCTTGGGAGTCAACTTGGCGGCCAATTTGGGACCCATTTGATCTTTTTGGAAGTAGAATTGGGCCTTAGACCATGGGATATGTTTTTCTGCTTAGGTAGTCAGGGCGAGGTTTAGGGCTACCCTCCCTGATTCCAACAAGGCTCGAGAATGGGAGGTTGGGTTTCTCTTATGAGATCTAGAAAGTTTGTGAAAGTCCTGTTCTAGTTTTTCTATGTCAATCTTCCTTTCCCTTTTGAGCTTAGCTGATAACTGGATAATTTTGCCCCTGGTCACAACCTTGTGGGCAGCGACTGAAGTTGAAGGAGAGACTTCCCCATTATCGTTCAGCCTTTCTCTAGCAAAGTACAGTGGACTGGGTTATTTAAAAGAGATTCATTCAGGCACCATTGGGATTTTGCCTTTGGGGCAGACATGGACTGAGAATATAATATTACCATTGAGTGATCCGATAGAGGGGTGTTTCTAATGAAAGACTTGGAGACAGTCGGAATGGTAGGGGCTGCCATAAAGATGTGGTCTATTCTCACTAGGGTCTGATGGGGGGCTGAATAGTGGGTATAATCCTTTACCCCTGGGTTAAATTCCCTACAGGCTTGTATGAGTCCTAGTGAATGAAGGAGCTTAGCAATCTTAAGACTATGTTTTGGGGGGCGAAGGAGGCGGCCCTGACCCGACCCTAACTTGTCTAGCATGCTATCTAAGGCTATATTAGAATCTCCTCCCATTATTAATGTTCCCACAACATGAGGAGAAAGGGAGCTGAGCATAGATTGGAAAAAGTGTGCCTGTCCCCGGTTCGGAGCGTAGTATGATACAAAAGGTATATAAGGAATTACCCAGTGTCCCTGCCAGGGGGATGTATCTGCCCTCTGGGTCTCTTTTCACAGGAGTGAAAACTGTGTTCATAACAAAGAAAATACGCACCCCTCTGGCCTTGTCTGGCGCATTTGCCAGAAAGAATTGGGAAAATTTAGGATGTACAAATTTAGGGTTATATTGTGTGGAGAAATGGGTTTCTTGGAGGAGGAGGAGAACCTCAAGGTTCTGTGAGTGGGACACCTGAAAGTATTTTCTCAGTTTCCAGTGGTGAACTTACTTACCCTGAACATTGTATGAAGCAACTTTTAAAGTTGCTAAGTGGTTATTGGACGTGTCTATTGGTGGTTGTCTCAGTTTGATGTTCTTAGTGGATAACATACAAGCTGATTAAAACGGAAACAGGGTGCAGGTCTTCTGCAAAGATCTTCGTACCCCTTGTAACTGCAGCAACACTTTCCTTATTTCTTTCCAATGCTTGGTTAACCTAGACACCATGTTGTCTGCTACAGGTACGTCTACTTGTTTAGGTTGGAAGGGGAGGACTTTGGGCTGATAACCAAAGGCAGCCTGGAAAGGAGAACATTTCAAGGAAGAGTGCCACTGTGAGTTGTGGGCTATTTTAGCTAGAGGAAGCATCTCACTCCAGTTGTCCTGTTCAGAATTAATGTAAACTCTTAGGTCTCTAAATCTTGATTAACCTCTTCTGTTTGGCCGTTAGATTGAGGATGTATCCAGAAAACAGGGAATTCTTGATACCTATATGTTTGCAAACAGCTCTCCAGAAGGAAAAAATGAATTACGGGCCTCTGTCGCTAACACTATTGACCAGAATATCGTGTAAATCGGACAACATTTTCAATAAAAGAAAGAACCAGGCTTGGGGCTGATGGTAGGGCTGGCATAGGAATGAAGTGTGCCAATTTCGAAAACCTGGTCTACAACTACCCAGACGATGGTATTCCCCCTGGCAGCAGGCAAATCCACGATAAAATCCATACTGATATGGAGTCCAGGAAGCATGAGGAACAGGTAGTGGATGTAGTAGGCTTTGGAACAGATAAAGGCATTTTGATCAGTACAAGCTCTGACAAAGGCGATCACATCCTTCTTAAGCGTAGACCACCAAACCAGGGGCTTCAGGAGCAAGAAAGTTTGTTTCATACCAGGATGGCCAGATATCTTTTGTCCATGGCGCATTGCAAAACTACTTTACGTAAGTCTGGAGGCACATACAAAGTATTAGCCAGAACCGAGAGATTGGTAGGAGCCTGGGATTGAGAAGCCAGCAAGCTCCTTTGTAAGGTAGTGTTCAGTTGAGCAATAATTTGTTCTAAAGGAACAATATGCTCCAGGGGAGCTTGGTGACTTTTGCAAGGGAATAGGGCATCGGCCTTGGTGTACTTAGTACAAGGAATGTATGTTACAACAAAATTAAACCGGGTGAAGAATAATGCTCAGCGGGCTTGTCTGGAATTCAGTCTCTGAGCCTTTTCCAAATAGGTAAAATTTTTATGGTCAGTTTGAACCACAACAGGGAGTTCTGTACCTCATAATAAATGTCGCCATTCGGAGAATGCTAGTTTTATAGCCAGAAGTTCTTTATTCCCTATGTCGTAGTTTTGTTCTACAATAGAGATTTTTTTGGAGAAGAAGGCAACCGGATGTAGTTTGTTGGAAGTAGGGTCTCATTGGGATAACATTGCTCCGGCACCTATTTCGGAGGCATTCACTTCCAAAAAGTATTGAGCAGAAGGCTGAGGATGACGGAGCACAGGAGCAGAGCAAAAAGCAGACTTTAGATGATTAAATGCTTCCAGAGCTTCAGGAGCCCACTGAGAGCAGTTGGTCCCTTTCTTGGTAAGGACTGTGATGGGAGCCAGAAACTTGGAAAAACTCTTCATGAACTTTCGATAGTAGTTCAAAAATCCAATGAACCGCTGGACTTCTTTTAAATGTGGAAGGTCTGGGCCACTGTAAGATGGCAATCGATTTTCTTGGGATCCATCTGAAATCCTTCAGAAGAAATTATATAGTTTAGGAAAAGGTATTTCCGAATGTTCAAAAGAGCATTTGGAAAGTTTAACATACAACCGGTGATCTCTTAAATGTTGGAGAACAGTGCGTACATGGCAACGATGAAGCTTCAAATCTGAATGAGTATATCATCTAAGTAGATGACAATGAAAAAGTCGAGTAGATCCCTGAAAATGTCCATCACAGACTCCTGGAATACAGCGAGGGCATTGCAGAGACCGAATGGCATCACAAGACACTCATAAGGCTGTCTTCCATTCGTCACCTGCTTTACTTCTAATAAGATTGTATGCTGAACGAAGGTCCAGTTTGGTTAAGACCTTTGATCCTTGGACCCGGTCAAACAATTCAGTAATCAGGGGAAGAGGATACTGATTCTTTACAGTAATTTGGTTAAATGCTCTGGAGGTCTACGCAGGGTGTGAGTCCTCCATCTTTTTTATCAGCAAAAAAGAACCCTGTCCCTACGGGGGAGGTAGAAGGCCGAATTAAACCCTTCTTCAGACTGTCTTCAATGTACTCCTCCATAGCCTTAGTCTCAGCCAGATTAAGGGGATAGATTCTCCCCTTAAGTAGAGGAGTACCGGGAAGCAAGTCAATAGCACAGTCGTATGGACTGTGTGGAGGAAGACCCTCCGCTTCCTTTTCAGAAAACATATCAGCAAAATCTGCGTACGCCTCAGACAATTCAGGGCTGGTAGACACCTTATGGATGGACACTTGATTGCGTACCACCTTTTGGAGACAGTGGACAAGACAGGAGGTGCTCCAAGCCAAAATTTGACCAGAGGACCAGTCAATGGATGGGTCATGTTTACATAACCAAGGGAACCTGAGAATCACCAGGTGTTTCAGGGACAGGATAATGTCAAAAGACAAACCATATTGATGCAGAGCCCCTAAACGGACAAAGAGGGCTTGGACTCATGGGTAATAAGGCCATCACCCAGAAGGGATCCACCAAGGCTAGTAACACAGAGCGGAAGGGTTTTAGAGACCATGGGGATATGGAGTCTCTTAACCAGAGCTGCATCTAAAAACACACCACCAGCGCCAGAATCAATAAAGGCTACTGTGGAGAAGCACTGGTCATTCCAGGACAAAGAGATAGGGACTGGAAGTCTCTCCTGAGGATTCAAAACAGCAGAGCCTAATGGGACTCCTCCCTCATCCATTAAGCCCAGAAGTTTTCCAGCCGAACCCGACAAGAACGCAGCACATGACCCGGCTTCCCACAATATAGACAGAGGCAGTTCACTGTCCGACATTGCACCACCCCTACATCCATGGGTTATTCCTCATACCCGACAGGAGAGGGGACAGAAGGAACTAGATATTGTTGAGGAGGAAACTTAGTACCAAGCCTGGGAGGACTGTATTTTCTTTGGCGCCCTCTCTCTGACTCTCAGAGAAGAGAGTGTCCACCAGGATACACACGTTGATAAACTCCTCCAGACCCACTGGGATCTCACGGTACGTTAATTCATCCTTAATGCGTTACGCTAACCCTCTGCGGAATTCAGCCTTAAGGACGCTAATGTCCCAGCTGGTCTCTGCCGATAGCGTACGGAATTCTATGGCATAGGGTGCTATACTGCGTTTACCCGGACGCAAGTCAAGAATACTGGACTCGGCGGCAGATACTCTGCCAGGAACGTCAAAAAAATTTTCAAACGTCTTCATGAAGGTGGGATAGTCGGTGAGCACTGGAGACTCCTTTTCAAGAAGGGGTGACACCCAGGACAAAGATCTGCCTTTGAGCAGGGAAATTATAAAGGTCACCTTGGCTTGAACAGAGGCAAACACAGCAGGCTGATTTTTAATATATAACCAATAATGGTTGAGGAATCCCCTGCAATCAGCAGGGTTACCATTAAACTTCTCAGGGAGAGGGATTTTAGGAGCAGGAGGATCAGTGGTATAGACACAGCCACAGGTTCCCTAGCCCCAGCCCCTAGGTCTCTAGGTGCAGCAGGACTAGACCCATGTGCAGCAGATAAAGAGGCCAACATAGCCGTGATAGAATCTAGTTTCTCCTCCAATGACTGCACACGGTTAGCCTGTTCTTCCCGCAGTAGTCCCTGATGAGAGACTGCCTGCACCAACTTACGGAGGTCCATCTGGCCTGAGTATACTGTTAGGTCTGGCAGGAACCCCAAATGTCACTCCGGTTTCCTGACCAGTAGTCTTCTTATCCCGGTATCAGGTGGAGGATGGTTGCGGTCCTGCAGCCAGAATTCCGGGACCTTTATGGTAAGTGCAAACAGACCGAATCAAGGGACAACCAATAAATAAATGACTCATGGTTAGTAGAGGGTGTAGTTGAGAGCCAATGGTGACCCAATGTCGGTCCTGTAGCATATCCAGGCTGAGATCTAATGGGGTTTACCAGAGATGGTGTCAGGGACAGGCAAAGTTCGGTAACAATCGGTCAATGAGGGGCAATCCAAAGGTATAGTCGGGAACAAGAAAAGTTAGTAACAGGCAAACAATCAGGTATAATGACTAGCAGTGACTGAAACCTATTCTAAAGACAGGAAGGGTAAGTGAGAATTTATAGGGTACTAATTGAGGTGACTGCCTACACCTGGCTACTGGGTGGAGCCAGAGTCACCATCCGAAAGCAGTAGATACCCAAGTATCGATCCCCAGTCAAGGCGTGACAGTATTGAGTGTACAGCTTGTATAACAGTGTAAATTTGCTGTCCCCTCAAAATAACTCAACACACAGCCATTAATGTGTAAACCGTTGGCAACAAAAGTGAGTACACCCCTATGTGAAAATGTCCAAACTGGGCCCAAAGTGTCAATATTTTGTGTGGCCACCATTATTTTCCAGCACTGCCTTAACCCTCTTGGGCATGGAGTTCACCAGAGCTTCACAGGTTGCAACTGGAGTGCTCTTCCACTCCTTCATGACAACATCACAGAGCTGGTAGATGTTAGAGACTTTGCGTTTCTTCACCTTCTGTTTGAGGATGCCCCACAGATGCTCAATAAGGTTTAGGTATAGAGACATTCTTAGCCAGTCCATTACCTTTACCCTTAGCTTCTTCAGCAAGGCAGTGGTCATCTTGGAGGTGTGTTTGAGGTCGTTATGTTGTAATACTGCCCTGCGACCCAGTCTATGATGGGAGGGGATCATGCTCTGCTTCAGTATGTCACAGTACATGTTGGCTTCCATGGTTCCCTCAATGAACTGTAGCTCCACAGTGCCAGCAGCACTCATGCAGCCCTAAACCATGACACTCCCACCACCCTGCTTGACTGTAGGCAAGTTTATCTTGGTCTCATAAGACCACATGACATGGTTCCAGTAATCCATGCCCTTAGTCTGCTTGTCTTCAGGAAGCTGTTTGCGGGCTCTCTTTTGCTGGCAGCACTCATACGTCTATTTCCAAAGACAACCTCTGGATATGACGCTGAGCACGTGGACTCAACTTCTTTGGTTGAATATGGCGAAGCCTGTTCTGAGTGGAACCTGTCCTGTTAAACTGCTGTATGGTCTTGTCCACCATGCTGCAGCTCAGTTTCAGGGTCTTGGCAATCTTCTTATAGCCTAGGCCATCTTTATGTAGAGCAACAATCCTTTTTTTCATGAGATGTTGAACTTCCAGTGACTGTTATGAGAGAGTAAGCGCGATAACAAATTTAACACACCTGCTCCCCATTCACACCTGAGACCTTGTAACACTAACGAGTCATTACACCAGGGAGAGAACATGGCTAATTGGGCCCAATTTGGACATTTTCACTTACGGGTGTACTCACTTTTGTTGCCAGCAGTTTAGACATTAATGGCTGTGTGTTGAGTTATTTTGAGGGGACGGCAAATTTACACTGTTATACAAGCTGTACATTCACCACTTTACATAAAAAAGTAAGCAAAGTGTAATTTCTTCAGTGTTATCAAATGAAAAGATATAATAAAATATTTACAAAAATGAGAGGGGTGTACTCACTTTTGTGAGGTTACTGTATGTAGAGTACCAGTTATTTATCTTATCAGATTCACAAAAATAGAAGTAACCCACCCGGAAGACCAATTGTGAATGGGATTTAATCAGTGAATGCAAGACTTGGAGAGTATGTTGATCATGATCTCCAACCGTTCAAAAAACGTGGTCCCATCTATGAGGCACGAAACATCTTATACAGATTTTGGAAGGATTAAAAGTGGAGGATCACCAGTATACACTGGTCACTGAGGATGTATCCGCACTTTAAACAATTAATTATGAGTAAGGAGTAGAGGCAACCAAATGGGCTTTGGATAATCTTAGTGATATGGGTCAGAAGCAGAAGAATTACATACTACAGTGTTTAGAATATGGCCTTCAGCATAACTATTTCTTATTTTTTTATTGCATTTTAGTGTATACATTTGTGCTCATAAGTCCACATACCCTGGCAGAATTTATGATTTCTTGGCCATTTTTCAGAGAATATGAATGAGAACACAAAACATTTCTTTCACTCATGGTTAGTGTTTGGCTGAAGCCATTTATTATCAACTGTGTTTACTCTTTTCAAATCATAATCATCTCACCTATGAAGCTCTGGTGAACTCCATGCCCAAGAGGCTTAAAGCAGTGCTGGAAAATAATGGTAGCCACACAAAATATTGACACTTTGGGCCCAATTTGGACATTTTCACTTAGGTGTGTACTCACTTCTATTGCCAGCAGTTTAGACATGAATGGCGGTGTTTTGAGTTATTTTGAGGGGACAGCAAATTTACACTGTTATACAAGCTGTACACTCACTACTTTACATTGTAGCAAAGTGTCATTTCTTCAGTGTTGTCATATGAAAAGATATAATAAAATATTTACAAAAATGTGAGGGGTGTACTCACTTTTGTGAGATACTGTAAGTCCCGCCCGCATATGAAAACAGTGTTCAAACCACACATGTGAGGTATCGCCGCAATCGTTAGAGCAAGAGCAATAATTCTAGCACTAGACCTCCTCTGTAACTCAAAACTGGTAACCTGTAGATGGAGATTGTTAAGTGCCAAAGTTTGTCGCCATTCCATGAGCAGGCACAATTTTTGAAGCATGAGATGTTGGGTAACAATTTACTCGGCATAACATTATCTTTCAATATAGAAAAACATTGGACTAATTTTACTGTTGTCTTTTAATTCAAAAAAGTGAATTTTTTCCAAAAAAAATTGTGCTTTTAAGACCACTGAGCAAATACGGTGTGACAAAGTATTGCAACTACCATAATTTTATTCTCTAGGGTGTTAGAAAAAATATATAATGTTTGGGGGTTCTAAGTAATATTCTAGCAAAAAAAATTATTTTAACTTTTAACACTGAATCTCAGAAAGAGGCTCTGTCTTTAAGTGGTAAGAGATTTTTTGGAGAAACCAAATAGTAACGCAAAGAACATCAAATTACCATGCAAGCTACACGGTAATATTATACACTATCTTGATTTAACTATTCAGATAGAGAATAATCGAATAACTACTTAAATATTCTTTAAGAGTGTTGATCGCAACAGCTATATTCCACTGGAAAGCTGCCATTTTGTGCCATGGCTTCTTATTATTACCCCCAAGGGGCAATTGGTAAGACTTCGTAGAAACTGTAGTCTACCAACTGCTAATCAGAATCAAGCCAATAAGATAGGCCAAAGATTTAACAGAGTTTATAGAAGAAAGAATTCAAGAAGTGGCTAATTTACAAAGAGAAACTCTAATTGAAGACAAACCAAAAAATGAAAGGTCCATTTTTAGATTATCTTATACAACATAACAACATAAACAAGTGGAAAAATTGATCAGAAAGTACTGGTCCATCCTGAGAGCGGATACTCAATTATAACAAATAGTAATATGTGAGTATACCTCTGCCCTACCAAGATGTGAATATAACAAAATTATATACAAAATAAACTAGTTTATGTGATAAATAGTAAGCTGCTGCATCCACCTGTTCCCACAAATTAACACTTTACAATTACAAAAAATACTACCGCCGCAACCAAAGTTTGTATACAGAAGAGCCACAATACTTTGGGATATCCTGGCCAAAAATGTTGTTGACCCCCCAAAAAAAATCATAATTTCAACTTCTTTCAGGGAAAAGGTTTTTTCTCTGTAGGAGGTGTTAAACCTGTCTAAAGACGAATAAAAATGGGGAAAAAAATGTGAAAGCTTCATTTCTACAACCACAGGAAGGCAGTACCAGATCAGAGATTTTATATCTGAACTGTATTTTTGAGTTGGGTACTTTTCAACCTAGGAGGACACAACATTGAGTTTGATTTAACCACTTCAGCCCCGGAAGGATTTACCCCCTTAATGAACAGGCCATTTTTTGCGATACGGCACTACGTTACTTTGACAATTGTGCGTCCAGATTAAGCTACACACTGTTGAGTTGCGAAACGCATTGACATCATCAGCGTCACATGGCGCTGCTCCAGGATACCTGGAAATGACTCTCTGATGCTAATCCATGGGAGAGAGGAGCTGCTGAATGCTCGCATGGAGGCGAACGGGGCAAGGATAGCAATGGACACCGCAACCGAATTAACACTGTGATCCCGCCTTGGAGGAATAGCATTACGGACATTGGCGACAGAGGTACCACTCATAATACATACATAGTGTACTAACGGCCAGCACTGTGTGTCAGTTAGTATTGACTAACCCACCGGCCATTTAAGGGGGAAGTGTGTCAGGACTTGCTTTTCGAGCACGGGGACAGTATATCATTAACAGCCCTGTTAATCTGTCCACACACACTCAGCGAGCAGCTATCCCCACACTTCTAGAGTGCCTGTACTCCATACGGGAAGGAACCGGACGGTTTAATGTGCACCTATACTGCTATGAACACTGCATATCACCAATAGGAAGACGCATCTGAAGTGTGACACTGTATGAACATTGGAACTCTATCTACTCCTTGCAAGTCCAATTTATACCAGTAGTATCTGTGGCAAGTGGTGTCCTATCCACTATTCCCCCTCCCCTCCCCCCTCCCTCTCCCTTGCATCAGGCTCGAGTCACCAGGGATGGATGCACATTGTGGATGCCCTTACATGTCACATTAATAGCAGTTATATGGGGGATTTTCCCATTGGACATCCAGGATGTGCATCTGAGCTGGCGTCCGGACGATTTATACTGTATGTTATGTGTTGTGTCACGTTTGAGTCTGTCTCCACGTTGTTGTTTTGTTTGCTATTTAGGGGTATTTGGACCCCAAGGATTTTATGGGCCTAAGCATGGTGAGATTCACTTTATATCTTTAATAAACTAATAAATGTTTTTGTATTCATTGACACTGCCAAGCGCCACTCATTTGACCATCTGTTTCCGCTGGCTTTGGTGGGACAATTTTTAGTGTATGCTGTTACTATAGGTCAGAGTGACAGGGCCAAACTGTATAGCAGGGGTCAATAGGATACCATTGTAACCACCAGCACCATCCTCCATTTTTTCTTTTTTGTATAGTAAAATACAAACCATAATGGAAAGGGAGCAATAGTCATCAAACCAAGTAAGCGTGAATCTCATTGGATTTTTGAGTTGGGTACTTTTCAATCTAGAAGGACACAACATTGAGTTTGATTTAACCACTTCAGCCCCGGAAGGATTTACCCCCTTAATGAACAGGCCATTTTTTGCGATATGGCACTGCGTTACTTTGACAATTGCGCAGGCGTGCCACGCTGTACCCAAATAAAAATGTATAATGTCTTTTTTTTCCACAAATAGAAGCTGCTGCATCCATCTATTTTTCCCACAAATAGAGAATCCCAATAAGCGTATATGGTTTGGTTTGCACATAAGTCTACAAACTACAGCATAGATTTATGGACTTTTAATTTTTTTTTAATGGTTTTTACTGGTAATGGCGGAGGTCACCAGTTCTTAGCGGGACTGCGACAAATCTGACCCTAAGTGACACTTTTTGGGGACCAGTGACTCCAATACAGTGATCAGCGCTAAAAAAATAAAAAATAAAAATAATACACTGATCACTGTATAAATGACACTGGCAGGGAAGGGGTTAACATCAGGGGTGATCAAAGGGTTAAATGTGTTCCCTGTTTGTGCTTTCTTTTTTTTTTTAAAATCTTTTTTATTGAGTTTTCAAGACATAGACAACAGCGGCTACTGCCACTACATGAATCAAACAAATAGCTGCGTTAGACAACAATACAGTTGGCGCATAAACATTTCAAAGTCATATGATGCATTCACTTCTGTTTCATCACTGCGTCCCTTTATCTGCACCACCCCCTTCCCGCCTCATCCCAATCCTTCACCTTTAAGATGTAGAGGGTTCTCCCAGCCAAGTCTGCCAGACCTTCTCAAATTTTTTTGGGCATCCCCTTGATGCGTATGTATCTTTATAGAACGGGAGACAGCTGTTTACTAACGCTCTCCACTGGGTCTGCGAGGGAGGAGAAGATTTTTTCCACTGCATAGCAATTGTCTTACGAGCATAGAAAAAGAGCGTTCCCAACAGTGTTCGCTTTGCAACAGTCGGTACCAGAGATTCGACCAGACCCAGCAGGCAGCACTCAATGGATGGAGTGACGGACGTGGCAGCCACTGTATTAACCAGGGCCACCACCTCCTTCCAGTACCTCTGAATACTGGGGCATTCCCAGAAAATGTGTATAAAGTCGCTGACCTCCTCCCTACACCACCAACATCCGGCCGATTGCTCCGGGTGCATCTTATGTACTCTATGGGGAGTGTAATAGGCCCTATGCACGATTTTGAACTGCACCATTCGGTCCCTGATGGAGATCAGGGATCTGAAAGGAAAGTCCCAAATATCGTCCCAGTCATCGTTATCCAGGTTGGGAGCATCCCTCCGCCACCTCTCCCGCAACCGCTCCAGAGGTGGCAACGAGGCAAGGACCAACTCGGAGTATAATCGTGAGGTCGGCTTTTCTCGGCAGGATGTCCTTAACACCTGCTCCAGACCAGATTGTGTAAATACACAGGCCATACCTGAAAACTGAGCCGCAAAAGCATGGGAGAGTTGCATGTACCTAAAGAAATAGTGACCCGGAACCCCGTATCTGGCTGAAAACTGAGCAAAGGAGAGTAGGCTTCCCTCCGACACTATGTGTGCCACCAGTTTCACCCCGTATCTCGTCCACGCGTATGGGTCCTGCATCTGAAAGAAGTGAGAGAGGTTTGGATTTAGCCACAATGGGGCTTCTGGGGAGAGTTCTTTCTTTGAATATCTTTCGCATTGCAGGCCAGCCCCCCATGCTCTCGGTTGAGCACTGCCACAGGACCACCGAATTAGGTCTGGACAAATTGTGGCGGTGCCCGAACCTCCGTCGTCACCACCCAAGTGACCTCCGGAATTCTGAGGAGTATAAATCCCCCGGCCCCCGGGGCATACTGGACTGAGGAAGGTACGCGTGATGGAACTCTCGTACCCCCCGACCGGACGTTACGCTTTCTATAAGTTTCTTTCTTGAGAGGGGTCTTCGGGGTAACACCGATTTAGGTTTGGAGAGAGTGAAGAAAGTCTACGTCCTAGGTATGCGCACCTGCTCTATGCCCCACTTTGACCACCGTGTGTATCACAGCCTCCCTTCGGATGAGAGGAAACGAGTCAAAAGTCGGTCCAT
>BLSH010476954.1:453109-467090 GCA_018402905.1 Glandirana rugosa
CTCTGTTAAAAGTCGTTCGTCTTCAAGTTCCACCTTTGTAACAGGGACTAAGTATCCCCCAGGTCGGTCCACTGACCGAACAAAGGTTATCTGGATTTTACGAATGAAATTACACGGGTAACATCTTCTGAAGACGTTCAATGAAGTCAAGTGACCCCTATGAATCAGGGACAATGTTTCCACCTTGAACTTCTGCTTGCTGAAAATTGTCTCAGCTGTGCAAGGTCCAAACCCGGCCTCTGCAAGCTGTTCCCTTTCATGACCATAAAGGAGGGGTGAGTACCTGCCCTGAAATCTCTTGCTTTCGGAGACTAGCACAACAGCACTTTGCAAGACCAGTGACTTATGTAAAGGATGAGTACAGTTTCCTTTATCTCAGAGTGAGGTAAAATCGATTGAAATTAATCCGAGATGAGGCAGACTTCTGATGGACCATGTATGCCCCCAAGAGACCATTTTGACGTCCCAATAGCCTGAGGCCCAAACTCAGTAGCTTCTCGATACCCGAGTTCAAGCTTCTAGCATGCTTTTGAAGGGAAATCTGGTCTCCACACCAGCTCTTCCTAAAATCCAGACATGGTCTGTAAAAACGTGGGACCCTCGCACACTCCGAACTTTGTTCTCTAGACTGTCGTCTTCCGGCCTATCAGGCACCAGTCCTGAGGCAGGACTCTAACTTGCCAACTGTGGCCCGGGTTTCGGTGCTGATCAGCTTGCAAAAGATGAAGCTCCCTCAAAGGGGATGCTATATTACGCCTGATAGAGGCGGGATCAGCAGGCCATAGCACTCACTTGCCGTAACTGGTGAGAGCATAACCCGTGCCACTATGCGGATGATGTCAATTGGAGCCTCACCATGGAAATCGAAACCAGCTCTGGGTCCTGAAGTATAGCGTTTCTGAAAACACTCCTGAATACTGGGTCCACATTCTCATCTTTTTTCAACATGGCCACAAGAGCCTAGACCAACTTTCGGGCCATTCACTGCATCTTCTAAGGAAAAGCGACGGATGGCTTTGATGGGATAATTCCCATTCTTCCTGGTCATCCTAGCGGGAGAACATGCAGCAATGACTGTTCAACTTTTAATGTGGCTTACATTCCACTGTTTAAGGGATTATTACACCACGTGCCTCACCAGAGATTCTACTTGCTGGAGATCACCACCCCCTTTTCCAACTGCCTGGGCTTAGCATAGCTCATGCAGAGACTTGTCCTCTGGGACCATAGTCCCGCATCCCCAGCATGCTCCCTCTTTGGGGCGGCTGACATCGCGGTGGGTGCGTGAAGGAATAGCTCCTACTCCTGCGTGCGACTTGTATTCCACTCTTTAAGGGATTCTTGTACCACGTGCCTCAGAGATTCCATTTGTTGGAAATCACTATCCCCTTCTCCAACCACCTGGGCTTTAGCATAGCTCACACAGAGACTTGCCCTCTGAGACCGGAGTCCCACATCCCCAGTAGGCTCCCTTCTTGGAGCAGCTGACATAGCGGTGGGTGCGTGAAGGGGGATTCATAGCTTCTACTATGAAGGCTGGGCCTTGACAGTGCCCTATGCCAAATACATCTGTAAAAGGAATGTTGTGACCTAATGAGGTCTTATCATCTTGTGCCGTGTCTTGTCACTTCGACCTAGAAGGACTCAAAATAAAGAAAACAAAATGGGATAGAAAGGAAATGGTTAACTCAAAAAAGGAGTACCCAAGTCAGCAAGGAAAGCTTGCTACACAATGGCAAATACTTGCTACACAAGGGCGGGGGGGGGGGCAGTGAAACATCCACTGTGTAAAACTGCGCAGCCAGACAACCTGCCCAGCTGATCAAAACATAGCATAATCACACAGACAGCCTACCAGGAAGTTAATGCAGAGCATATACCTGTGATGATTGCACACAGCATTTAGAGAAAACTGCTGCAAGCTACCCGCTGATTGAATTTCTCCACTGAAATGATGCCACCGCCGCCCACAGAGCGCATACATCAAGTCCCTGGTCAGGAGTAACATGGGGACGCCCAGCCAGAAGAGAAAGCAGCGGCTTGGAACGCCAATGCGCTCCAGCTGCCATAGACTAGAATACACTAGAGTCAGGGAAGAAAACAGACAACCACAAACTGCTGCAATGGAATATGTAATATGAAAAAAGGTATACATCACCAAACATGGCGCGAACACAGATCTGCAATTCAATCCTGCTTCCACGATCAAACCGGATCAGGTAGGCTGATCACACCGTACTTGGGGCAGATAGGGCCATCCGCTAATAGCTGGGCTATTTGGCCATTGCGCTGCTTGCCTGCCAATGGCTAGGCTTCTAGCTCTTCCAGCGCCTCTTCCATTTGCCCACTCCATACCCTGCTGATAGCTAAGGCTTATCGGAGTATCGTGACCTGTCTTCCCAGTGGTCGCCGTTGGCCGATCTTGATTGCGGAGAGGAAAAACTTCAGATAATCGGATAACCAAACCAGTCCTTAGGAGGCGGACAAAAAAGGAATGTGGCCTCTTGCTCAGAGCAAAGATTTATGGGAGTGGGGTCCTATAGGGGGAGGAGTGGAGGCGGGGTTAACCTATATGTATGCTGCCATGGAGTCTGTCAGGAAAACCTTTATTTTTTTCTTTTGTTCAAAATTTTCAGTCTTTTTTTATTTGTTTAGCAAAAAAACAAAAACCCAGAGGTGATAGCACCAAAAGAAAGCTATATTTGTGGGAACAAGATGATAAAAATTTCATATGGGTACAGTGTCGCATGACCGCGCAAATGTCAAAGTGCGACAGCGCTGAAATCTGAAAATTGGCCTGGGCAGGAAGGGGGTTTAAGTGCCCTGCATTGAAGTGGTTAATATGCTGTATGATGAGATACTCTGTTTATTTGAGTACTACTGCGAAGATAGACCAAGACCAATCCCACCAGAGGAAGGAGGACAACCAAAGAGGTATACAGTGGACCGAACCTAGTAATTAACCAAACTGCGATTGTGGCCTTACAGGTGAAGATGAGAGCATAGTGCACCTAGAGTTGATTCGATGGAATTTTAAGTGATCAATCACAATTTTCAAGCACTGGGGAGCAAGGATTGTGTCGTTTTTTGATGGGAGCACCTGATCATGGTGGCCTTATGAACATTGTATAAGTGTCATCTTTCAAGCACCTGGGAAATAAGGACTTATGCTGTTGTTTTTGATCTATGATTTTGTAATGAACACATTTAATCAAGGATAGTTTGGATATTATTTAATGGATATTTTAATTCACTTTATTATGTTTTTCATTATTTGTTGCATTTAGCAATAAGATCAATGAATCATTTAGCAGATGGTTTATTGTTTATTATTATTTCAGAACAGTGCATCACTTTTTTAATAATATTTTGCATTCTCAAATGTTTGAGTACTTGTTAGGTGGTAGCAGCAGTTCCCCCTATATTATAATTATTATTATTTAGTTCACGTATTGCACTGATTTTCCGTAGCAGCACTTTCGTTTTACCACATAAGCGGGGGATCTTTTCCCCTCTTGCTGTCACTATTTAAAAAAAAAAAAAAACGTGGCTCCGCCGTCCCAGCTGCGCCATTCATTCAGAGTTCTGTGACTGGGAAACTACAAGTACCGACAGTCTCTATAGCTTGTAGTTCTCGATGAACTACCAGGGCACTGTTGAGTGCTCTAGTAGTCTATTAATTCTTCCTGTCAGTGTGCATCTGCCAGCCTGCACGAAGTACAAGCAGACAGATACGCTGACAATTCTACAGGAGTCCTGCATGGCCTCCGCATTCTGGTGATCGTGGGTGCAATACTCTCCAGGACCCTAGTAAAAAAAAGTTATAAATGCACATTTTTACTTGCAAAAAGATGTGCATTTTTTTTTTTTAAAGGCAAACTTATCCTTTAAGTCAGGTTAGGTCTCCACCCACAGACTGGCTATGTCAATCACCTTGCAGGTGGACAGACAGTAAAATTAGATGTTGATGATTGTCTTCCAGGTGTTAATCCATATATACAGGTATTGACCTGCATGTACGGATAAGGACACAAGTCCAGCATGAAGTGCACTCCATTTAAATGCAAATCAACCATATAAACTAATTTAATCATAGTATCCGCAGAGACATTGTATGATACGTATCTAAAAAACATGAAGATGAACTAGGTGCATTAAAAATTAAATCACGGCGCATGCGCCGACGGAGGGTAATGGACGCCTGAGACCGGAGCTCCATCCTGCTCCATCCTTAAAGCCCTTCATCAGCCGTCATTAGGGCCGGTGCCCCCTCCTGGTGAGAGCTCCAATCACCGAAGAGCCCCGATCGGACCCCACGGGGTCCCGCAGACCCGTACGAGCAGCCCGGGAGGCCCCGCCAGTTAGGGCCGGCAATCAAGGCCGCGGCTGCGGCCTACAGTCACGTGTAGGCTCCGCAGCACAAAAGGGACCACCCGGGTGCCTGCAATCTCCCCAGAATCTGCCATAAGGCAGGGGTCACTGTGAGAGCCCCCCGCAGAGCGGATGTCACCTGTCCCCCCCGGCCCACATAGTGGAGTGAGGACTGGGCAGCAGGGTGAGTCTGCGGTGGAGGACTTCTCGGTTCCGGAGGTAGCCATAGCTATAGCCACAGGGGAGCCACCCCCTCTCCAGCCTCTGATCACAGACAGTCCTCAGCTCCCCCCTCACATCTGCCTCTCTGAGCTGGTCAGCAGGGGACCGGGGACAATTTTATAAACACAGGGATAATCTGGCCCAGTCCCCCATTAATCGTCTGGGTCAGTGCAGCCCTCCAGGTGGGCTTCCAGTAGGCCCCCATTTGAAGGGGGTGAAGATTCTTTAGGAACCCTTCCATTGATGTACACCTCCACGGTCATCTACCTGGTTTACCTAAACATTGAACATTCCCTTATTCATCACATCTACCTGGGGCAGAACTTCTTCCCTTTTCTTCTCACACAGAGGGGGCTACACCCCATGACCCTTAACCATATATGCAGCAGCTGTCAGAAGGGACCTATCTAAGCACCTGGGCTTTACGGACGAGCCTTCCACAAATTCTCCGGTTCCCCCAATCACCCAACCTGCACAAAAGGACTTTACGGAGGATATGGAGGCTGGGGCGGAGGGGGGTTCGAGGATTCTCCCTAGCCCAGGCCCTTCTGTCTCCGAGCTTATTCCCCCTAGGTTTCATCACCGGCCTCTACAGCTTCCCTATTGGAGAGGACTCTAGACGAGATATTTGCTTCCCCTACGGGGGTCCGGGCTTCTGTGTCAAACACTCCGGGAGCCTTGGGGTCCTCTTCCCCACCTGCATTCTGACCTAAGATTCATGATGGAAACCTTTCCCAAAATGCTCTCTAAAGCCCTTGACCAGATGGCCGCCCAAATAACCTCCACCATCCAGGCGGACCTCCAGAACCTGGGCTCCAGGATTGATACCATAGAACAAAAGACGGACCAAACAATTGCCAAAGCGAACCAAAATACAGCTCGCATCCAAGACCAGCTAGAGACAGCCCTCTCTAAAATCGAAGACCTCGAAAATCGCTCTCGTAGGTACAACTTTCGGATTCGGGGGCTTCCGGAATCCATCACGGATGTTCAGAGCACAGTTCGCTCTTTCATTAAAGAAATAATCCCCGACATCCCAGATCACAGGCTGGAACTGGGCAGGGCACACCAAGCTCTTCAAGCCCCTCGTTCTGATGGTCTGCCTAGAGACATTGTTGTCAAGCCACATTTTTATGTAGTCAAGGAGGCTATCATGAAAATTACCAGGAATACTCCCCAGCTTTCTTTTTTGGGGCACAAAATTCAAGTATTCGCTGACATCTCCCCGGTCACCATTCAAAAAAGCAGGGCCCTAAAGCCTTTGCTCGAAGCCTTAACACAGAAGTCCATTAAATATTGGTGGTCCTTCCCCTTTCAGCTGACCTTTTCCTTTAAAGGCAAGACCCATGGATTTGGTACTTTCCAGGAGGGGGAACACTTATTAGTTAAGATGGGACTGATTTCTCTAGACCCAGCCTCTACCCTTCAGGCGAAGACAGCGGGCTCTTCCAAACGGCCCTCACCTCAAAGCCCTATCCCTCCAGTCTGGCAAAACCAACATTCTAAAAGGTCTAAGGAGTCCCACCCTCCTTGAAGAGATGACCTTGGTCCTGGGCTAGGGTTCTTGGGCTGTCTTTCTCGACCTATGTCGAGTGTTCCTAACTTTTTTGTAGTAATATGACTCTTTCATTTGTTTATTTTTCTTACAGGTTGGACTTTGGGGGATGTTGATTTGGCCCATTGGGTTTTCTATAGTACTCTATAGGTCTTTTGGGGGGTTCTGCTCAGACTTCGGGGGGGGTCCATCCGGTCCTAGAGACGGGCTGAGCGGGGGGAGGGGTCCCAGGTTCTGAGTGGTTGTCACTTACTCTAAGATGACTCCACTTTGTCCCCTTTAATGTTTGGTCATGGCCTCACTCTTCCTGGGTGAGGGATGTTTTACATTCCTGTTAGTCTGTTAACTTTAATGTTTTGATTTAGGAGGGTTGCAGGGGATCACGGGGGGAGGCTGGTGTTCCCGGCCTTTTTGGGTTCACCATGGGTCAGGGGGGCAGGATGGTGGGGGTAGCCCACACTGGGCCCCCCGCGCGCCCTGGCCCTGGATCCATCCTTCCCCTTGGGGAGGGTTCGGGGTATACGATGTTCATATTGTTGGATCTGTTGCTCTAGCTGGTTGGGGGTGCGGCTCAATACATAATACGCTTTGGGCTGAGATTAGGATGGGGCGGTTGACATGTGCCTCCTTCTGTTTCTGGAAGCCAATTTATGGCTTACCTGGGAGCAGGAGTCACTCTGCTGGATAAGCAGAGGTTTTGGGTTCTCTTTGGGGGATCGGATGCTGGTTTCGCGGCTAACGTCCCCCAGACACCGAGGGCGGTGACGGCCAAGGGCCGATGCCCCCCTCTTCTTCTCTCCTGTTATCTTGAATATTACTCCTGTTCTTTTTTTTTCTCTTCCTCTCTTTTCCTTTTTTCTCTTTCTAGGCGCCAGGAAGACTTTCATTTGCGGGATGCAAGATATTTTAGGATCCTGCCTGTGGGAGTGGTCTACTCATGTTTGCCTCCTCGACGGGTTCAGGTGAGTGGTCTTTCAGTGATGCATATTGCACTTGCTCTCCGACATGTCCTCCTCATCTAACCATCTAGCCACGTTAAAAGTGGCATCCCACAATGTCCAGAGTTTAAATTCCCCTTGAAGCGACGCAAATATTTCCATTCCGTTCACTCTCACCATCTGGAGGTTCTCCTCCTTCAAGAAACCCATTTCCCCGTGCAACATAATCCCAGATTTATTCACGAGAAGTTCCCACAATTTTACTTGGCGAATGCCTCAGACAAGAGGGGTGGGGATTTTCTTTGCTAAAGGAGTGGGTTTCCACCCCAGACGGGAAGTTAGGGATCCAGAGGGTAGGTTTATTCTCCTGATAGGAGAGCTTAATGGTCTGACTTATACTTTTGTCTCATACTATGCTCCTAACCAGGGCCAGGTGAAGTTTTTTCGGTCTTTGCTGGGAAGTCTCTCTCCCCAATCTCCAATACAGCCCTGGATCATATGTTAGACAAATCAAGATCAGAATGTACTCGCCTTCGTCAGCCTCTGAGAAGGAGCTTGAAGCTTGCCAAGCTCCTCTACTCGCTAGGACTGGTAGATGTCTGGAGGGAGTGCAACCCCAAAATGAGGGACTTCACCCATTTCTCGGCCCCTCACGGGACTCTGGCCAGGATTGACCATATCTTCATGGGGGCGCCCTCGATCCCCCTAGTTTCCAAAGCCTTCATTAGGGAATCTCCCCTGTGTGATCACTCAATGGTGATCATATACGCTAAGATCCAGCCGACCGATAGGCCGAGACCCCAGTGGCGGGTTAAGGAATCCATTTTAAATAACCTGGTCCACTGCACGCTGCTGGGAGAAGACCTTAAAGAATACTTTAGATTAAATGCGGGTGAAGAGGTTTCACAAATGACACTGTGGGCAGCCCACAAAGCTGTAATTCGGGGTAAGATCATTCACTTAGCGGCCAAACTCAAGAAGGAAAGACAGAGCGATATAAATAGGCGAGAACGGGACTTTCACAATCTAGCTAAGGCCCATAAGAAAAACCCTTCTGCTCAGTCCCGAGCCCAACTTGAAGCAAGTAGGGCGGCCCTCAACCTTACTCTGACCTCTCTGGTGGAGAGACAGACTCAATGGGCCAATGCCAATTTTTATCTCCAAAAGGACAAGATAGGACCTAAATTAGCCTCGAGACTGTCCTCAAAGTTTTGTTCCTTTTCTTTTCCGAAGGTGAGGGATCCCTCAGGGGACCTCACGCAAAACCCGCAGAAAATCATGGCCACATTTCACAAATTCTATACTGATCTCTACAGGTCAGGGACCCCTGTCCCTTCACCATCCCTCCCCAATTTCTAAATAATATTTAGTTCCCTACTTTAGATAGGGATCATTGTCGGGCACTAGAGGAACCAATTACGGAGGCTGAGGTTTTGGACGTGATCAAGCTCCTCAAAAAGGGTTCTGTCCCAGGTCCAGATGGGTTTTCTACGGGATACTATAAACAGTTTGGACCCATCTTGGCCCCTCACCTCGCTAACTTTTTCAACTCCCTACGGAAGGGTACAATCGTCAGTGGTGACTTGAACACGGCCAATATTTCACTTATTCCCAAACCTCGCAAGGACCCCTTGGATGTCAGTAATTATAGGCCCATATCCTTAATTAATAATGACCAAAATCTTGGCAAACAGATTGTCCTCTTTCATAGGGAATTATATTCATGGGGATCGGGTTGGTTTTATCCCTGGGAGGCAGGGACCTGACCAAATTCACAGGGCAGTGGACCTCATCTCACTCCTCAGGTCGGGGTGGGATGGCGGGCAGCCCCAGGAGGGGTTCTTACTTTCAGTTGACCTTCAAAAAGCCTTCGACACAGTCGAATGGCCCTACTTGTTTGAGGTTCTGGAACAATGGGGCTTCGGTCCATGCTTTCTGCAGATTCTCAAAGCGTTATATTCCAACTCTAGTGCCCAAGTGAAACTGCAAAACGACTTCTCTGTTCCGCTTTCTATTCCTAGGGGCACCAGACAGGGGTGTCCGCTCTCCCCTCGGATTTTTGCTATCGTGATGGAGCCCTTGGTGATCGCAATTAGGGATCCTCCTGATATCCGGGGGTGAAATGTGGTCCAATTGTGCATAAATGTGCCCTCTTTGCTGGCGATCTTCTATTATTTATCACCTCCCCCTGGTCTCGGTCCCGAACATCCTTTATCTTCTGGAGGACTTCGGTAGAGTGTCAGGTCTGCGAGTTAATATGGTCGGGTCTATCATTTCCCATGGAAACCCGACCACATCCCTTACTTGGGAGTCATATAAGATTAATTATCCTCCTCTATATAAACGACTTTCAGAGGACCTAGATGCGTGGGGGAGATTGGCATCTCCTGGTTAGGACGGGTTAACTCAATCAAGATGACCCTATTGCCAAGGGTCCTGTACCTTTTTAGATCCCTGCCTATCCCTATTGTTAAATCACATTTACTTACATTTCAGTCCCGAATTAAAAAAATTATCTGGGGAAAAAAGGGCTTCAGATGCCCGGCGGAGGTTCTTTTTAGACGTCGTGTCCAAGGGGGTTTGGGGCTCCCTGACCTGTGGAGGTATTACCAGGCTGCACAATTGGTTCAATTTTCTATCATTTATGCCCCCTCCAACAGACCGGACTGGGTAGTCATCGAAAGACAGAATGTTCCTCTTAACACCATAGATTTTCTTATCTGGACCCCTCCAAAGTCAAGACCCTCGATCTTATCCCCTATGTTATCTCATTCGATTGCCCTGTGTGACTCGCTCTTTAGGGCCCCTGGTCTGGTTTTGGGCATTCGCCCCTTGCAACATATATATATAATAATCCTCGCTTCCCCCCACGTCAAGATATCCGCGCTTTCGAGTGGTGGACCAACAAAGGGCTCTATAGAGTTGGCCACTTTCTCTCCATGTCGGGCCCCATCTCCTTGGAATACTGCATCAGTAAATTAAAAATGCCCCAGTCAGAAAGATTTTGCTTCCTCCAAATCCAACATTACATTACCTCTTTATGGAAGGACAAACCTGCTCTGGAGGGCATAGCCCCCTACGAGAGGTGGTGTTCCGACATCTCTTCTCAAAAGGGGGCATTTCCATCATATATGCATCATTGATGGAACTCACTCTAAAACCACCATACGCTAAGCACTGGGAGACCGACCTGAAGCGGTCTTGGGACAGGGACAAATGGTTTTCTATCTTCCTAAGATCTACTAAGGGGTTGGTCAATATTTCTCTGATGGAGGCTAACGTAAAAGTTATCTCCCGTTGGTACTTAGTTCCTACCCGCCTCTCCCATATGTTTCCAAACTTGTCTCCATTATGTTTTAGAGGATGTAAACTACTGGGTTCTTTCTTCCATACATGGTGGGAATGTCCGAGGATCAGGGGTTTCTGGAACAGAATCGTTTCATTGCTGAGGAAGGTTACGGGCCAAGTGATAGTTCAAGACCCAGAAATTGCCCTCTTGCATCATAAACCGTATTGTCTCTCCAAGCCTATGTACAAACTAACTCAATTCATTTTATTGGGCGCCATGATCAATTTGGCAAGGGCCTGGAAGAGACCATATGTCTCGTTTAGTGTGGTCAAAAAGAAAATCTCCTGGATAATGATCCAGGAGAAATTTGCCAATGCCCTCCTTGATTCCTCAGACAAATTTGACGTGGTTTGGAAACCCTGGCAGAGATACCTTAATTTTCCCCCTTACTGAACCCTGCCTCCCGTGAGGCTTAGCTCTCCTTGCTCTTCTTCTTTTTTCTTTCTTTCTTCCCCCTCTTTTTTTCTCTGTCTCTTTCTATTATTCTGCTTCCTTGTTCTTATCTTATTTTTCCTTTTATTGTCTTAGGTTACTTTGTTAGAGGTTATTACTTGGTATTCTATATGGTAATGGACTGTGAGATCATTTAGTCTCAAGACAGTTTTATGATTGCGTCCACCAAGGGAACGACAAATGAGGTATCCTTAGGGGTGGGTGTCCCACCGATTGCAGCTTGTTCCCAAATGGGGCAACTGGGGCTGGGCGTGGTCTGGACATGGGGCTCCGACTCCTCTATGCTTGTACGATCTAGATTTTTGTCTGCTCTTGTGCCTGTTAACATCCCGTAATATATTATTTTTTTGGAGTAAGGCCTACCCTTACCATATGTCTTTTTGCATTGTTTGATTGCTTTTGTACTTTCGAAAACTTAATAAAACTCTTTCAAATTAAAAATTAAATCACAGCAAGTATCTCTGAGGTCCTAAGCCCCACAGGAATGAAACTTGTCCAGGCAGATCAGATTGCTCTGGTGGAGGAGTCATGTTCTGTCTCCTTTCTTGTCATATGGGATGGGAGCCTTCTTACTTCCACCCCTAGTTATGGCTTTTGTCTTTAGGATTAGAGTTCACGCAGAAGAAAACCAATCTAAAACATCCACTGGTTCTGGTAGCTGCATCTGTAGTATGCCCCAGCCATTTGAACGCAGCCCAAAATCAACCTGTTTTTATACAGCATCTCACAAAAGCGAGTACACCCCTAACATTTTTGTAAATATTTTATTATATCTTTGTATGTGATAACACTGAAGAAATGGCATTTTTCTACAATGTAAAGTAGTGAGTGTACAGCTTGTATAACAGTGTAAATTTGTTGTCCCCTCAAAATAACTCTACACAGCCATTAATGTCTAAACCGCTAAACTGGTCAGGGTCTGATGTGGCTTCCAGAAGTGGAATAATGGTGGATCTGGGTTGAGTGTGAGCATTCTGGGGCAATCATTCTTCTAAAGTGAATTGTGCAGATTCTACAGCTGTTATATTAGAATCTAGAAGTGTTCTCCTCTGGTTGTCCGTCCGCGTTCTGAGTGTTCAGGTAGGAGGAGTTTTCCACTATAGCCTGTGTCCTCATGCCATTATGGGAGGTGGATCATCCGTCAATCAAGATATGACATCCCACACACTGTGTTTTGGTTTTTTTAGTTACTGGGCATGGAGGAGGATAGAGGGACTGGGCTGTTATTTAGGATCTGTATACACACCCAAAATGTATGATGTCATGTGACCTGAACAGCTCAACTCAACAAGGAAATGATCTCTCCAGCAATAGAGACCAAACTGAGCATGTGCAGGAGGACTACTCTGACTGTGTCTTCTCTGGCCTTGCACAGAGTGACCCTGCAGGAGGGGGAGGATCTGTGCATACAGGATCAAAGAGCCTTTCTTACACAATGCAGAGGATTAACCCCTTAAAGTGTTACTAAACCCTCAACAGTAAAATCTGTCTGTATGTGCAGAATAGCATGCTTTTATACTCACTGTGGAACTTAAGGGGTTAATCCTCTGCATTGTGTAAAAAGTCTCTTAGATTCTGTATGGACAGATCCTTCCCTCCTGCGTGGTCTCTCTGGGCAAGGCTATACAATACACAGTGAGGGTAGTCCTCCTGCACATGCTCAGTTTGGTCTCTATTGCTGAAGAAAACATTTCCTTGTTCTCAGAGCTAGCCAAGTCCCATGATATTGACATCACACACGTGGGCATGTATACAAGCTATAGTGGAAATCTCCTCCTACCTGAAAACTGAGTACTGGGCAGATGCTGCAGTATATCACATGACTGTGGTATACAGATCAGCCAAAAAGGTATATAGTGGCAATATTTTAATGTAAAAGGAAGATTTATAAGCTGTGGGCACTGTGGTGGGGCAGATTAACTATTTTCATATCACTGGGTATAGTAACACTACGTTCCAGAGTGAGTATAACAAGCATGCTATTTTGCATATACAGACAGATTTTACTGTTCTGGGTTTACTGACTCTGCAGTTTGCAGATGAGAAGGAGTCCATGCAGTTGGATGACAAATCGTATTCCAGCAAGTAAGAAGACCGTGTAGGTGAGCCTGGTCTGGGTGTAGCAGTATCTGCTGTGTCTTTTAGATCCACAGGGGGTCTGGCAGAGTCCACAGACTGTGCAGCTTTGGATCTCTCCCTTGTCCATTGAGGGGTTGCAACATTATCGTCACAAAGTGACCTACATAATATCAGATATTGTGTGTTCACTGCCACTTTTACTGAATGTAAGCCATAGCAGCACCAGCACCATGACATAAATAATATGATATTGAACACTGTGCGCTGCTATATGCACCTGAAATTTGTTTAAAAAAAATTATAGAAAATATTGTGATGTAAATGTTGCAGCGAATATTAATTATGTGAATCACTCACACCTCCCACACTCTCATTAGCGTGTGAATAAACAAAGACTTAAATATATCAATGGTGCCGCACTCCACTTAAAATATATCTACATAGAGGATTTGAAATATTGCTTTGTGATGATATAAAACAGTCCAAACCTCTTTCACTTCAAACGATGTGATGACATATAAATCCTCCAAATTACAAGGATCATATATTGTCCATATGTGTTTGCCAAGCAAAAAGCAGTCCAAAAAAAATGTATATATATATATTAAAGACTTATTATAATCCACTTTGTTCTACAGTGCTCTTCTAAATATCATCCACTTTAGTGTGCTGTGACAGTATGAGAGGCAAAAGTGGTAGACAGGCACTACCTGTCGCCTTGTATGCGTTCATTTGGTCTGGATTGAACGGAGTCCAGTCCAGATTTTAACAGTCACCATGGCAGGGCTGGTTCCGATCTGCAGTTTGTGGTCCACTGGAGTCCACCAGCAGGTGGCTTAACCACTTCCCGACCGCCGTATGCAAAATGACGGCCGGGAAGTGGCTTAGTTATCCTGACTGGACGTCATATGATGTCCTCAGGATAACAAGCCGCCGCGCGCCCGGGGGGGCCCGCGCGCCGCCGAACAATAGGACTCCTGTAGTATACTGCAGGTCAGTCCTATTGATTCGGTG
>BLSH010476954.1:467260-479994 GCA_018402905.1 Glandirana rugosa
GCCGAGGGACCACCAGGACCCACCCGTGTAAGGACCACCAGGGACCCGTCCGAGGGACCACCAGATCCCACTGACCCTAGACCACCAGGGAGCCTGCCCAGGGACCACCAGGAATGTGCCCACCCAGGACCACCAGGGAGCCGACCAGGGACCACCAGGGAGCCGATCTGGACCACCAGGGAGACCCCCCTAGACCACCAGGTAAGTGACATAGTGCCCAGTGTGGATGGCACACAGTGCCACCTTCAGATGCCACCCTAGACCACCAGGGAATGAGCCCCTATCAGTGTATATGCCCACCAGTGCCTCTATCAGTGCCCACCAGTGCCCCTATCAATGCATACCAGTGCCACATATCAGTGCCCACCATTGCCACCTACCAGTGCCCACCTATCAGTGCCCATCAGTGCTCCCTATCAGTGCCCAGTGCCACATATGAGTGCCAATCAGTGCTGTCTATTAGTGCCCATCAGCGCCGCTTAGCAGTGTCCGTCAGTGCTGCATATCAGTGCTGTATATCAGTGCCAACTCTCAGTACCCGTCAGTGCTGCTTATCAGTGCCACCTAACAGTGCTCATCACCGCTGCATATAAGTGCCTCATAATCAGTGCCACCTCATCAGTGCCGCCTCATCTGTGCCAATCAGTACTGCCACATCAGTGCCCGTCAGTGTAGCCTCATCAGTGCCCACCAGTGATGGAGAAAATTTACTTATTTACAAAGTTTTGTGACAAAAATAGAGAATTTCTTTTTTTCAAACTTTTCGGTCTTTTTTTATTTGTAGCGCAAAAAATAAAAACCGCAGGGGTGATCAAATACCACCAAAAGAAAGCTCTATTTGTGGGAACAAAATAATAAAAAATCTGTTTGGGTGCAGCGTCGCACGACCGTGCAATTGTCATTCAAAGCGCAACAGAACTGAAAACTGAAAATTGGTCTGGTAGTAAAGTGTTCTAAGTGCATAGTATTGAAGTGGTTAAATTAACAGGAAGAGAACACACTCTAGCTCTGACCTGGAACTCAGAGAGGGATCTGAGGGAGCTTGGTGTCTGTTTGGACTTTAAAAGACAAAGTTTGCATTTTGGCTTATGTTTTTGAGGGTGTCGGAGGCCAGCCCCCACCGTATAGTGAGGAAACTATATGGTTTCGTTTAGCACTGGACAGCAAGGACTTATTTCCTATTTCATTTGTTTTTACTCTGTAAACCTTTTTTCGAATAAACCTGGCAAGCCACCAGATTTTAAAGAAAGTTGCTTGCACGCTGACTATTTTTCCTCAGGAAAGTTGATACCCACAAGCTAATCTCCCACAGTGCATAACATGCTTCATGCAACCCCCACTGGTTGTGCTCTCATGTGGGATTTTGGATCATATATCCATATATGTTCCAAAAGTGCCTTTGTCCCTCCCAAGGGGACCATCACCTTTCAGGTGCACCTAACTATAAATGCATAGACTCATCAATTGCATACACCACCAATTGGAGTATAATCATCCTGTACCCTAGCTTACTGCAATTCCTTGATCTCCACTGTACCAACGTTGTGATGTTAGAGCCTCTCCCCTATGCGTTACGCCACAGGGTCACATGGCTTCCTCAGAGGGATATACAGTTAGGTGCACTGGAAGCACCTTTTTAAATGTGAGTGTGTTATTTGAAGTTTTTATAATAAAGTGAACTGTTTATAAGGATAAAACACTATTGCTGTTTTTTACAGGAGTGGATAATAGGAGAAGCAAGCATTCCTAACACATAGATCTGGAAGGTGGATGATTGGTCCCCTTAGGGAGGGACAAAAGTACTTTTGGATCCAATTTGGATATATGATCCAAACTCCCAGGTGAAAGCATAACCAGCAGGGGTTGCACAAAGCATGAAGCATGTTTCACACACTTAAATGGGTGGTATTTAGAAGAGCACCATAGAACAAAGTGGATTATTATTTTAAGTCTTATGTTTTTTTAGACTGTTTTTTGCTTGGAAAGCACATATGGACCATATGTGGATTCTTGTAATTTGGAGGATTTATGTCATTGCATTGTTTGAAGTGAAAGACATTTTTATTTATGTTTTTATCACCACAATGCAATATTTCAAAATCTCTATGTAGATATATTTGAAGTGGAGCGCGGCACCATCAATATATTTAACCATAACATAAATGTACAGGGTCTTCAGGCACAAACTTCTAATACAATAGGCTGCTGTAGGCTAGGGCTCCTCTATGGCAGCCCCTGATAAAGGGTTACCACTTTTTGGCTAATGGAAAACCATGGTTAAAAAAGAAGTGGCTTATCTAAAGCAGGAATGGCTGAACAGGTGTGCTTTACTCAAAATGCACATGTGTACATGGTGAAACAGGGTTAAGCTTTCACGGAAATCATTATAAATACTTTTTTCTTCAGACTGGAAATTATGGTAATATATAACTTCTCAGTCTCCACTTTGAAATGTGCAACATTTATTCTGTGATTTACAAAAACACAAAGAAACTAAAAAAATACAAAATAACTGGTAAAAAAAAAAAAAAAAAAATCAACACAAGAAAATAGTTAGGGGAGGGGGACAACTGGTTAATTAGAAGTTAAAGTCAAACAAATTTTAGTTAAATTTATAGTTTTTAGGTTTGCTGAAACAAATATTATGTGACGATCAAAGGACAATGCCTTTGATAAGCACTGAAAAGTTTATTCTACCAGTTGTAACATCGTAACAAAGTATTTATGAATGAAGCATGCAGTGTCTGTAGGCTCCTTTCACTTAGAAACAATATATTTATTTTTAAGATAATAAAATGTTTGTTAAATATGTAAAGAGAAAAAGTGTAGTATTGATAACTGTGTTTACCTTTGCCCACCAACTAGATAACATGAAATATGCATTGACATTCTCTTCTCCAAACTGCTCTGCAACATACAATCCCAGGGAGCCATACTTGTCATAGATATTCCTTTTCGATAAGTCAGTCAGTATGGAATTAGCGTTATTAATCTCCTTGAATGTATCAGCAGCTTGAGGATTGTCTGGATTTTTGTCTGGATGATGCTTCAAAGCCAGTTTCCTTTGATGATAAAGAAGAATACAAGTTAAAGGGGCTATCTAATTTACCAGCAAATTTATCCAATCGAAAAACAGAAACTTTGCACATTCTGAGGAATGCAGTTCAGTAAATTATATATACACTTAAAAGAAGGGGAATATTTATAAAGCAGTATGTGTGGCATTTACTAAATATTCAATGCAGGTAATTATTATAATAAATAAAATAAAAAAAAAGTTAAAATAATATTCACTGCACTGTAATTAAATACAAATGGACATGGACATAAGGGTCCACTCAGATACTCACTGTCCCTGACATACACACTGCTCTCCCAACCACAGGAACATACAAGTCTCCCTTCCTTTTTTAATGGGAGCAGGTTCTACATCTAACTTTCTCACCTTCACAATGTCGAAGGATACTTTGTTCCTCCCTATAAACCTTTAGAAGCTCTAGGCTCCAGAAAACTATCTATAAAAATCTATCTAGGTGGTACGGAACACCCTCCGTCCTGCACAAATTTAATTCCAGTATCACTAATACCTGCTGGTGTTGCCACTCAGATGTGGGTTCCTTTATCCACTTATTTTGGTCTTGCACTGAACCTGGTCCTTTTTGGAAAGTACAAGAGATCGTCTAAAAATGTACTGATTGCACTCTTCCAGATGACCCCACCTTCTTTCTGCGTCACCTTTCTTACAGTCTCGCTAAAACCTATGCAAAATCTGTCTTTTGCCACTTCTTAAATGCTGCCAAATAATGTATTCCCCTAAAATGGAAAGAAGATTCCAATCCTCCTACAGTCTCCTTTTGGTTCTGTAAAGTTGAAGACATTTGCCATATGGATGACCTTATTTCCTTCCAAAACAAACATGAATCCTTCAAGAAGATCTGGTTCGATTGGCTATATCAGTGTTTCTCAACTGTAGTCCTCAAAGCACACCAACAGGTCATGTTTTCATGATTTCCCTCAGATGAAATGGCAGTGGTAATTACTAAGGTAGTGGAACAGATGAAATTACCAGTGCAAAATAATGGAGAGCCTGAAAACATGACGTGTTGGTGTGCCTTGAGGGCTGAAGTTGAGAAACACTGGGCTAGACTTCACATTTTTGAAAGAAGATAAAGCCCTCATGTTTGAAGATGTGTGACTCTGCTTTTTATCTGATCCGCCACCTGGAGGTAGTTTTTTTTTCCATATTCTTTCAATCCCCTGTAATGCCCTCTGCCTTCCCCCTTCACTTAATTTAAAGATCATATCTCCTTTCTGTTGTTGGTTTATATCCTACTCCCCCTTCATCCCTTCTACCCCTCTCCCCATCTTGGACATGTTATGCCTCCCCAATTTTGGACCCTCAATTGTTATTTTGCTCTCGAATAGTTTGTCTTCCCTCTGAAAAAAAAAAAGTAATTGCTCTGTGAAAAACAAATCCTTTCTATGGGCTGTAGATTGGATAGGAGGATGGTGGCAGGTAGTGTAGTAGTCAATACACATTACATCAGTTACATTGTAGAATTAGAGAAGGTGTCCTGCTTTACTACAGTGTGCTAGGCTTTACTTCCATGTATAAAGCTTTTTATGCATGGACATAATTTACCTATGTTTATGTATAGGATCTTGCTGGTAGAAAGATCCTGAGTAAAAAACACAAATTATGTTCCCTGAAGACTTCAGCATGTTCTAGGCCCAATTTACAAGAATAATTGCCAATGTTTATTTTAAGTTATTCACTCATCTGTAGATTAAATCTGACTGTGTAAGAGCTCTTCTATAAGTGAAAGTTAAATGCAATGGGCAATATCACTACTTTCAACTAAAACATGTTTTTAAATGCAGCACAAAATCCCCTTTTTGTTTTAAATAAACATTGGTGAATAATGGTGGAAACTACCAAGAGTCACTCAAATATATATATATATATATATATATATATATATATATATATATATATATATATATACAGCATCTCACAAAAGTGCGTACGCCCCTCACATTTTTGTAAATATTTTATTATATCTTTTCATGTGACAACACTCACAAAATGACACTTTGCTACAATGTAAAGTAGTGAGTGTGCAGCTTGTATAACAGTGTAAATTTTCTGTCCCCTCAAAATAACTCAACCATCAATATCTAAACCGCTGGCAACAAAAGTGAGTACACCCCTAAGTAAAAATGTCCAAATTGAGCACAATTAGCCATTTTCCCTCCCCGATGTCCTGTGACTCATTAGTGTTACAAGGTCTCAAGTGTGAATGGGGAGCAGGTGTGTTAAATTTAGTGTTATCGCTCTCACTCTCTTATACTGGTCACTGGAAGCTCAACATGGCACCTCATTGCAAAAAACCCTGAGGATCTGAAAAAAAAAATTGTTACTCTACATAAAGATGGCCTAGGCTATAAGAAGATTGCTAAGACCCTGAAACTGAGCTGCAGAACGGTGGTCAAGACCATACAGCGGTTTAACAGGACAGGTTCCACTCAGAACAGGCCTCGCCATGGTCAACCAAAGAAGCTGAGTGCACATGCTCAGCGTCATATCCAGAGGTTGTCATTGGGAAAAAGACATATGAGTGCTGCCAGCATTGCTGCAGAGGTTGAAGGAGTGGGGGGGTCAACCTGGGAGTGCTCAGACCATACACCGCACACTGCATCAAATTAGTCTGCATGGATGTCATCCCAGAAGGAAGCTTCTTCTAAAGATGATGCACAAAAAAGCCCTCAAACAGTTTGCTGAACACAAGGATCTGGATCAGATGGTGTCAAGCGTGCGTGGCGGCAACCAGGTGAGGAGTACAAAGACAAATGTGTCTTGCCTACAGTCAAGCATGGTGGTGGGAGTGTCATGGTCTGAGGCTGCATGAGTGCTGCCGACACTGGGGAGCTATAGTTCATTGAGGAATCCATGAATGCCAACATATACTGTGACATACTGAAGCAGAGCATGATCCCCTCCCTTTGGACACGACCACAAGCAATATTCCAACATGATAATGACCCCAAACACACCTCCAAGACAACCACTGCCTTGCTAAAGATGCTGAGGGTAAAGGTGATGGACTGGCCAGGCATGTCTCCACACCTAAACCCTATTGATCATCTGGGGGGCATCCACAAACGTAAGGTGGAGGAGCGAAATATCTCTAACATCCACCAGCTCTGTGATGTTATCATGGAGGAGTGGAAGAGGACTCCAGTGGCAACCTGTGAAGCTCTGGTGAACTCCATGCCCACAAGGGTTAAGGCAATGCTGGAAAGTAATGGTGGCCACACAAAATATTCACACTTTGGGCCTAATTTGGACTATTTCACTTAGGGGTGTACTCACTTTTGTTGCTAGCTGTTTAGACATTAATGACTGTTTGTTGAGTTATTTTGAGGGGGCAGCAAATTTACACTGTTATACAAGCTGTACACTCACTACTTTACATTGTAGCAAAGTGTCATTTCTGCAGTGTTGCCACGTGAAAAGATATAATAAAATATTTACAAAAATGTGAGGGGTGTACTCACATTTGTGAGATATGATTGATATATATATATATATATATATATATATAGAGAGAGAGAGATATATATATAGATATACATCTCCTCCACCTTCCGTTTGAGGATGCCCCACAGATGCTCAATAGGGTTTAGGTCTGGAGACGTGTTTGGCCAGTCCATCACCTTTACCCTCAGCTTCTTTAGCAAGGCAGTGGTCATCTTGGAGGTGTGTTTTGGGGTAGTTATCATGTTGGAATACTGCCCTGAGGCCCAAAGGGAGGGGAACATGCTCTGCTTCAGTATGTCACAGTACATGTTGGCATTCATGGTTGCCTCAATGAACTGTAGCTCCCCAGTGCTGGCAGCACTCATACAGCCCCAGACCATGACACTCCCACCACCATGCTTGACTGTAGGCAAGACACACTTGTCTTTGTACTCCTCACCTGGTTGCCGCCACACACGCTTGACACCATCTGAACCAAATAAGTTTATCTTGGTCTCATCAGACCACAGGACATGGTTCCAGTAATCCATGTCCTTAGTCTGCTTGTCTTCAGCAAACTGTTTGTGGGCTTTCTTGTGCATCATTTTTAGAAGAGGCCATCTTTGGTCGACCATGACAAGGCCTGTTCTGAGTGGAAGCTGTCCTGTTAAACCGATGTATGGTCTTGGCCACCGTAGTGCAGCTCAGTTTCAGGGTCTTGGCAATCTTCTTATAGCCTAGGCCATCTTTTTGTAGAGCAACAATTCTTTTTTTCAGATCCTCAGAGAGTTCTTTGCCATGGGGGGTGCCATGTTAAACTTACAGTGACCAGTATAAGAGAGTGAAAGATAACACCAAATTTAACACAACTGCTCCCCATTCACACCTGAGACCTTGTAACACTAACTAGCCACATGACACCGGGGAGGGAAAATGGCTAATTATGCCCAATTTGGGCATTTTCACTTAGGAGTGTACTCACTTTTGTTGCCAATGGTTTAGACATTAGCGGCTGTGTGTTGAGTTATTTTGAGGGGACAGAAAACTTGCACAGTTATACAAGCTGTACACTCACTACTTTACATTGTAGCAAAGTGTCATTTCTTCAGTGTTGTCACATGAAAAGATATAATAAAATATTTACAGAAATGTGAGGGGTGTACTCACTTTTGTGAGATACTGTGTGTGTATATATATATTTATATATATATATATATATATATACACATACATATACATACACACAAACTTAAGGTGTCATTTGCCCATATGCTGTGCATATAGATTATGTTGTCAAAAGTATTGGGATGCCTGCCTTTACACGTACATGAACTTTAGTGACATCCCAATCTTGGTCTGTAGGGTTTAATTTTGAGTTGGCCCACCCTTTGCGGCTATAACAATTTCTGGGAAGGCTGTCCACAAGGTTTAGGAGTGTGTCTATGGGAATGTTTGACTATTCTTCCAGGTCAGGCACTGATGTGGATGAGAAGGCCTGGCTCAAAGTCACCGCTCTAATTAATTCCAAAGGTGTTCTATCGGGTTGAGGTCAGGACTGTGCAGGCCAGTCAAGTTCCTCTACTCCAAACTCGCCCATCCATGTCTTTATGGACCTTGCTTTCGGCACTGGTACGCAGCCATGTTGGAAACGGAAGGGGGCTTTGTTCCCACAAAGTTGGGTGCATAAAATTGTCCAAAATGTCTTGATATGCTAACGCCTTAAGTGTTCCCTTTACTGGAACTAAGGGGCCAAGCCCAAACCCCTGAAAAACAACCCCACACCATAATCCCCTTCCATCAAATGATTTGGACCAGTGCACAAAGCAAGGTCCATAAAGACATGGATGAGTCCTGAGCTCAACCCGATATTACACCTTTGGGATGAACTAGAGCAGAGACTGCAAGCCAGGCCCAACATCAGTGCCAGACCTAGCAAATGTGCTTCTGGAAGAATGGTCAAACATTACCATAGACACACACCTAAACCTTGTGGACAGCCTTCCCAGAAGAGTTGAAGCTGTTATAGCTGCAAATGGTGGGCCAACTCAATATTGAACCCTACGGACCGAGACTGGGAGGCGTCACAATAATTTTGACAATATAGTGTATTGCACATTTTCAACTAAAAAGCCTTTAAATAAAAGTTCAACTTTACTCCACTTCCAATTGTAATGTGTAAAATTGCCTAATATAACACCATGTGCAATCCTCCACCAATCGCATCACCTGCTCACCTCCAGGAGATGACCTGTATATACTCTATAGGTCTCAATGCACCTTACCCTTTAAATGGGGTATTATTTCTGATGCAAGATTTCTCATTCACCAACCAGATCCCCTTCCACTCTTACTTTTCATCAAGGTCTCCAGGATAAAGATGACAAGGCCAGCATCATGCAAACCTTTTAAATGCCATACATGTTATTAAAAACTCTAAGGCCTCATGCACACAGGACATTTTTTTCTACAGTCAATAAACCCTCCATCATGTTATCCTATGTGTTCATGCACACACAGGCTGTTATCAACTGTTTTTAGCAGTGATGTTATAAAAAAAAACCCAAGACCAGAGGGTTCTTTTGGACGTTTTTCAGCTGTAAAATCATTCAAACGCCCAAAAACGTGGATTCTCAACGTTTTTGGACGTTTTAGACCAATTGGAAAAAAAAATAATGCTGGCCCTTTAAAAATGCGAAAAAACTGCGGTAATATAACACTGGTAAAAGCTGAAAACATCCCTGATAAGCTACTGACATTTTTTTTAAAGTCCTGTGTGCATGAATCCTAAGAAATACACTAACATTAAAAGGTGCACACATTCTGGTGCACTCCAGTAAAATCAGCTAAAAGACAATAGGGTTTATTTACTAAAGGCAAATTCACTTTTGCTCCACAAGTGCACTGCTAGTGCTCCACACGTGCAGTTGGAAGTGCAGTCGCTGTAGATCCGAAGCAGACATACAAGGAAGATAAAAACAGCATTTTTGCTTGTACATGATTGGATGATAAAATCAGCAGAGCTTCCCCTCATTTCAGATCTTCCCCCTCAGATCTACAGCGACTGCACTTCCAAGAGCCCTTGTGGAGCACTAGCAGTGCACTTGTGGAGCAAAGTGGATTTGCTTTTAGTAAATAAACCTCAATGTGTTGCCCCCTTAAAGGTAAGTTCACCTTTTTTCTAAATCCCAGCTCCCCTATGTACCAGTATAGCCTTCATGTACTTTTTTTGCAAAAATATCAAAGCTTTCTATAAAATATACACCTAAGGATTTATCTGTCTTTCCAGTTCTGATATTTACACAAATCTGTCATACAGCACAGAGCTGTCTTGCAGGGCAGGAGACCAGTTTTTCCCTGCTGCAGTTCCAGAACACCTAAAGATCTCCTCTCCACCCTGTGACTAGATAGTGAATGGAGAAGCAGGATACTGATGACCACATATAGCTGACACTCTGCTCTCTCCTGCTACCAGCAAGCTCCTTGCACTGCAGCACAATCCCTTGGCTCCATGTGCTGCCTCTTTCTCTTCCAGTCTAAACTCTACTGCACTAAGAATGGAAAAGTCAAATTCAAGTACTTGCACCTCTTGCATTGAAAAAAACTTTTGAGACCCATTTATGCCTAAGTATTCAATAGCAGTGCATCAGTGCATACACGTTATGGCATGCATTAACTTACTTTGTATTAGCTCAGGCCCTTCATAATAATAAATAAATAAAAAAAGGGATAAAAAATGTACATGATCCTTTTTTTAATAAAGCAGTATCTTGCACTGGGCTTTACTGTGCAATGTGTTGGAGGTCATTCACAATGAATAGCAGTGCAACACAATGCACATAGGGAGAGTATGTTAACTCGTACATTTTAGGCATGTTGCCACAACACACAAGCATGAATAGGCCCTTAAAGTTGTATTAGGCTGGGTTCACACTATTGCGAATTGGATGCGGATTTCACCGCATCCAAATTCACGTTAGGAGATTGTGACCAGCTCTCTATGGAGCCGGTTCACACATCTCCCGAGCAGCCCCGGAGCGAATTGCACAGGAGTCCTGTGCGTCTTCTGGTCTGTTTCAGGTCTGAATTCCGTCAAAAATTCAGACTGAAATCGGACCTGAAACAGTGAATGGGAATGCACCGGACCCCTGCTGGGAGCCGCTCCGCACGGCAGTGTAAACCTAGCCTCAGTGAGTACAGAGCTGCATTCATTTGAGGCTTTTGGAGTTTAGCTTTAATTTAAATTTTTTGTTTTTAGTCTCAGAATATGTGTGTAACAAAAAGTAGGGGTAATGGCACATAGGGTTAATTAGATCCTAAATATTACCCTGCTTCCTGTTGTTAATTATGAGGCATGAGAACAAACCTTATGGTGGGGTGTAGCCTTGTGGTTCTATTCAAACTTCTATAAGAAATTTAAAAGATTAAAGCTTAAGTTTATATATATATATATATATATATATATATATATATATCAGGAACAGTACCTGCATTGAAAAAGTGTCCCTTGTGCTGGTGGCTGCTATGATCATTCAAATCTGCGGTACTTTGTACTCCCAGGTACCCCCCACTGCTGTGATCTTCTGGTACTGTGGAGAGTTAATACCAGACACTGGACCTGTCGCAGGAACTTGTTAAATGAAAAGCGCTCTATGAATTAAGGCGGATGAATGAAAGGTCCACTTCCTCCATACATTGATCCATTTTCATGGTGCAAAACCATAGTGCAGCTTCTATGAATGGAGCAGTGAGGCGGAAAGGGCAAGCAAAGTCCGGCACTTTTGACTAATGCCTGTAATAGGTCCAGCAGCTCTTATTAACCCCTGTAGCACCAGCAGATCACATCTGCGGGGGTGTCCAGGGGAGGAGAGGAATTACGATTTTAGCAAACTCACCAGCCACCAGCAGAAGGGACACATTTCATTCAATGTAAGTACCGTCCCTGGCGCCGATTAAAAAAATAAATAAATAAATACTTGACTAAACTTAAAGAGGAGCTTCAAGCCGTTGTATACCCATTTTTTTTACTTTTACCTACAGGTAAGCCTATAATAAGGCTTACCTGTAGGTAAAATGAATATCTCCTAAACCTGCATGGTTTAGGAGATATTCTCCCTAAATGCAGCCGCTGACGTATGGCGCATGCACCGTGAGGTCCTGGCGCATGCGCCGTGAGGTCCCGGCGAAGGCCCGGTGCATAGCGCCGGACCTTGCCTAAAAGACGACCCCCAGCACGCATGCGCGGGAGTGCGTCTCGCGGTTCTGGCCACTCACAGCGCCGGAGCCACGTACCCGGAAGGATCCCAGAGAGAATTTGTTGGCCCCCTCTGCAGGGACCGAGCGGACCCATCGGAGCTTCGTTCTGAGGTAAGAATTTCATAATGAGCTAGTATGGGGTGCATACTAGCTCATTAGGCCTTTCCCTTACAGGTTTTTTATTTATTTTTATTTTTTTTACTGGTAGACAACCGTTTCAGTCGGGTATGTGAAAATTAAAAACGTCAGTAGCTACTAAAACTGTAGCTGCTGACTTTTAATAAACAGACACTCATCTGGCCAGGCATCCAGCTCTATGCTCATCCAAGCCAGTTTCTTCAACGGTCTTTGGTCCCCATCGGTGGCATCTTAACTAGCCCTGCGGTGTTCTGGGACCTCTGATGTGTCCCAGAAGGCTGCGGGCAAGCAGGGGGGAGGAGAACTTCCTCATAGATGATCCAAGCAGAACTGGGAGTGAGTACTAATCAAAAATAGGTACATACAGTCCTGCTCACCATTATTGGCACCCATGAAGTTTATGTACATATTGTGGAATATCTACTGAAGGAAATGTATCAAATTAACCAACATATTACTACAGATAACCCTGTGTAGTCTCCAGGGTCTTGTGGCGTCCCGATCAATTCTACGGTGGCTACCCCTGGTTTCTGGCAACTTCTTTGACCGAACCTACTCGTATCTCGACCTACGGACCGGTCTACTCACAGACAAATAATTTTCAGTCGTCGATGTCAAAATCATCGATGACTGCAAAAATTAAAAGTGTATGGGCTGACTTTGCCAACAGATGGTCATTTTTTTTATTTTTATTTATTTTTTGGACATTCCCTTTCCGGATTACTCGATCATACGTGGGGTATGATCGAGTAATACTTTAAGAATGGAGTCTTGCTTCGAGGCTACCCAGGCGAGCCAGGGACGTCTCCGACAGAGAATATGT